>CM076569.1:75639223-75869771 GCA_034641835.2 Pinus albicaulis | reverse complement strand
ACTTCCTCTATTTTCTTGGGGCCCTCAACTTTCCACCTTTGTTGCCATCCATTCCTCCTCAGATCAATCAGATCCTTGAACATGAATCTCAACCTAGAGGGAAGCCCTTGGGTATTGGACATTTTTGTCATCCTATCAAAATAAGCATCAATATGTTCCTTGGTCTTTCAAGGGTCAATCATATGACCAATAGTTCTCATCATTTTGCACAAAGATTCAATATTTTCATCCTTTGCATGCTAAAATTCACCAATCAATTTCCTGATGAATGCATGCATAATTCTTTCAGTCAACATACTTTATTTATAAAGCTCACCAATAAACCTTATATTTCCTAGCATTCGCCATTGTGCTGCAACCTTCTTCTCCCGTATTTCTTCTACTGAAAGGATTTTTTCACCATCCTCTTCTTCTTTCTTAGCCTACGCCTCTTCTCTTTCATCTTTTTCAAATTCTTCCTGACATTTTTTCAAAAGAACTCGCTTGAAAACAACCTTCTCATTATCTTCATAAAATTCTGATAATCCTGCAGCAAGCCGAAAATAGAATTTTACATACATTTCACAAAAATTCGACTCCATCAAGGCTTTGTCAAATATTTTAGATATTATACCATGAAGACATGAGGCAGAGTCAATGTTCACTTATTTGACCTGTTCAAAAACTTTTTCAAAGTTTCATTTTTTCAACTGATCCTCATCAGAAACCTTGCCCACTTCATATTGGTTCTCTGATTTATGAATTGTAGGCAGAGAAGGCTGTGGAGGAGGAATCAAACCCTTCTGTGAACTAGAAGCATGCTTCCACCTATCAGTGTCAGAATTATTTCTCACTAGTCCAACTTGTGGAAATGGTGCTTGCACATAAGGCCCTCCAAGAAGGATGTCATTCATACTCATTTGTGTTGTACAAGTATTTCTTGCAAATCCAGTATTCTAACATTGGCCTAGTCAAAACATAGAAGAGGAACCACTTAGACCCACATCCATCCACATATCACAACCAGTAGCAAAATCATCCATCGGATTGGCCCATCTATCATCATCCCCTCTTGATAGTTCAGGATATTTGATTGGCATAAAAATTTCTGTGTACTCTCCATCAGAAGCATCACCTGGTGTGGCCTTTTAAATTCCAGTAGATCTATAAGTGTCATTGTTGATCATTTAGTAAATTTTCGGAAAATTACTTGACCTATTTTGGGTAATAAATTTGCACTGGATGAGTCTGTTGAGCAAATGAGTGTCACTAGAGTTATGGTTCTTGATGGCCCTGTAGATGGACCAGCTGGAAAATCTGGACTGAAAACAACAAAATGAGATGCTTATGGTCGACCTGTCTTGGGAGACATCATTACAGTTGTAAATGGGAAAAAAGTATGTAATGGAAGTGATCTCTATAGAGTACTTGACCTAGTAGTTTTTAAGGTAGGAATTTTAGTTCCTCAAGGGTGGGGTCCTTCAGCGTAATTGCATCTGCCTTGGTCCTATCATCCAAAAGAAAAACTTAATGAAAAAAGATTAAATATGTCAAGTTTAGGGTAATTCCTATTTGTATAGTTGTCAAGCTTATAGTTATTTTTGACTCTGTTATAACTCTGTTGAGACCACCTGCTCTACAGTCAAAAATAGAAAAGGAGCCATTAGTCATACCTACCCATGGTCTCTTGTGGGCATGATAGAAGAATAGGTTGAGCCATAAATTATAATTGCAAATATATTGAGGAAAGATAGTTCATAATTTGGTTAACCAATTGCGCATTGAACCATATATGAATGAGTAGCCCTAAATAAAGCCAATTTTCTCTATCATATGCCTTGGAAAGACAAACTAACTAACATTGCTTGTAATTTTTTGGTTTGATGTTATAAATTACTTCTTGGGCTACTCCTATTCTGTAATAGATTTGCTTCCTAGGAAGGATGCAAAATTGTTCTAATGACATGGAATCAGCTTAGTGGATTTTGACCCTACATGAAATAATTTTTGCAATGATTTTCTAGATGCAATTACATAGTGATACGGGTTTGAAATCATCTCATTCTTGTCTAATTTTTGGGATTAAAGCCTGAAATGTTGAATTGAAAGCTCCCAAATCCTGCTTGTGTATTTTAATTTGTCAACAATTCTTGGTTTGTTTGAAGGAAGTCATAGAACCACTAGAAGAATTCTATTGTCCTGCGAAGTGATTAGGGTTCTTATACTTTTGGAAACAATGAAATTTTTTTTGTAATTCTTCCTTTTATATTTTATCCATTAGTGCCTCATTACCCACCTCCCTTACAAAACTGGGGAAATATGAAGCCATATTTAACTATCTCTCTTAAATCTATTCTATCATCCTCTTTATAAATTACTTCAAAATGGTCTGTTGATGAGTAAAGTGCTCCTCAAGATAAGACACCTTATCATGAGGAAAATTTTGTTGATAATCAACATCTTGAGGAAATTGTTCATTACAATTACGAAATGTTGAAGAGAGAAAATATCTGTTGTTTAGTAAAGGCTATGCACGAATGTTAGTGATTTGGTACAAGGAAAGACATGGGCAGCGAGGGAATTGTGGAGATTCCCTACAACTCTTTTCCCAAATGTGACATGTGAGTATGTATGATTATTAAACAACTATATTTGAGAACATGCACCATTTCGAAGGCAAGACTTTTTTGGATGTAGGTGCGGGATGTTTTATGCAGGCTCCTGCACCCAACCCGACATCCCACCTACTTGCCTATGACTATGATCTATGTGCTTCCTCGCTTGTCAACTGGAGTTGCTCCAATTCTCGATCGGATTGTGCCTGAAGGCCCATCACTGCGGCTTCAACTAAGCTACTCGACCACATTTGGTGGCCACTAAACTTGCATTGACACAGGTCTAGCTAGCTCTAATAGCACTCCTCCATCCAAAAACTATGCTGACAATTGCCCTTCTATCGGTCATTTGTGTGTCCTTTCCCTCATGATTTCTCAATAGTTGAGTGGTGTCGACTAATCTAGCTCGATTTGCTTCCTTCTTAGTGAGTTTCCACCTTATGCTTCTTGTGTTTATGTTTTTGTCAAGTGCAGACTTGCATGCAGGCCACAGTTCTTCCACCAACAACTATTGACCATACCTTCCCACCTCTCCTGGAAAAATACACTCAAAACTATGTGCTTCTTTGAGGTGATACTAGTAGATCCTTTTCTACCAACCGAAATGCCGACCACCCCTTCTTCATACAGTTTTCTTTCCCTATTAGCAGAAGGGTTTGACCCTTATTTCAACCACTCTGGTTTTGCCATGACTGACAAAGACTTGTCACTTATGGATCATTTATTCAACCCCTATACAACATATAAAATGATCTCTATGACCCTTTATCAATCCTTAAAAAAAATAAACAATTTCTTCAGGGCACTATACGATCGATTTACTTTGGTCGTAAAAAAATTGCTTTCACACGATCACAATCAAACAAGTTTGGAACGAACGAGTTGGGAATTTCATACATATATATACATATATATATATATATATATATATATATATATATATATATAAGTTAATAACACATTATATTGCAAGAAAAAAGGGAATAAGACACATAGATGACAAAAGTAGGTTCCTATCAGTCAGTGCAAAGCTTAACAATGCCTAACACATGGCAGGGTTGTTCGAGCATATAAAATAGGATAGGTTACAAAGCTAATAGGTTGTGTAACAGTAATATTTTAGAGCCTTATGTTTACTTCAAGTATATCATAACTTCTATTTTGGTACCGTCGGAAATATATTTGAGCAAAAAATTAAAACTGTGAAGGTTGCCAGCTAGTTAAATTTTTCTACATATGCCTCATATCATCAACCATGGCATCCACTATAAAACAAAAATTTCCTAAAAGGTAAGGAAAGTCTCCAATGATGAATGAGACAAATCATCATATCCTGAAATTGGTAGAGCCCAACATGCATAGTGCAGTAAAATATGTGCATATAAATTTCTGTTAGTAGCATTCTAAATAAAATCTACCCAAGAATAACCAACCACTTTGATTAGGGAAAAGTATAAATTTAAAGATAAAAGGGGTTAAGAGATCCCTTTCATACACCTAAGAAGGTGTGCATGAAAGAAGTGTTTGAAACTCTAAAATGAAGATGATCTAAAAACCCTAGTCCTGCAACCCTTGGGGAAATGCCATTGGCCATTAGTCTAACAGATGGACTAATTAACCCAAAAAATTCCATCGCTAAGCAATTCCCTTGATCAAAATAGCAAAAATTGAGCCTTACCTGGAAGCTCTAAAAGGAAGAAACCTTAGAAAAGATGATTTTGAACCAATTATGGATCAACATTGTAGTGTGCCATTGAAGATGGGTGAAACCTGAGGAAAAAAGTTAGAAAACCCTCGAAAAAATGAGATCATCCAAAGAGGCGAGTTCACACCTGATACCATGTTGAGATTACAAGAGATAAACAAATATTGAATGTAAACAACCGAAAAACCATAAATAAATAAAAATCATAAACACAAAGAGGAGATAAGATGAACCCATGAACATGAGAAACATGAGATGTAAGTGCCCATAAGCTAAAGAATCACATAAGACAACACTTAGCTCATGACAAAATACTTTTTGATGAAAATAATGATGACAAAGCTAATAATAAGGACATCAGCAAAGCCCAAGAAGATTTTGGAATGTTAATAGTGAGGAAATCTTGACAAATTGAGGATAGGTGTAAAGATGGCTAGTAGGGTGCTAGCTCCAAGGAAATTGACTACATTTTCCTTAGCCTAAAATAGTATATATTGAAAAAATTACAATAAAATGTTGTGGTTGCACAAGTGTAGACTTATAGCCTTGATTACATGTAAGGATGGCATGAGGCCACAAGTGAATATTACACCATCATTTCAATATTTTATAGGTATTACAAGTCTCATGGCATTCACAGAGAAATAAATGTTGCAAAGGAAGGATAGATGTAGAGATGGCGAGGAGAATGATAAAAGGTAAAATCTATTAAATAATTCTTAAGTTGAAGAAATTAGTACACCAGTGTATTTTGTTGATAGAAATACAATGAAAATTGCAAGGAATTTTACACCTAAAGAAGCATGAAGTGATGAGAAATTAAGGGAGAGTCATCCCAAAGTGTTTCTTTGCAATGTCTGTGTACTTCTTTATCAAAAAAGTGCATAAGCACGAGGATATAGGTTAGAAGTATTTTTGATAGGTTATAATGAAGAGTCTATGGGATATCAGATTTTTTATTTGGAAAAATATACACTCAATAGAGATGTTATATTTTAGGATAACTATATCCAAGGTAATTCAAATGAAATTGAAGTGCCATGGCCTATTGAAGAAAGAGGTAAAAAGGTAGTAGGAGAAATCATTCCAAGTCAGGAACAAAGGAGCAATCAAGAATCCAGTGATAATGATTTCAATGATGTCAAAGTTAGTACTAAGGAAATCACCAAAGCCCAAGAAGATTCTGGAATGTTAATAGTGAGGACATTGTCAAAGCCCAAGAAGATTTTGGAATGCTAGCAATGAGAACATCATCAATTCCCAAGAAGATTCTGAAACAACATTTGTGAACATTAGATGGCTCAAAGCTACAGGAACTACCTTAAAGCAATAAAGGAAGCAAGAAATAAAGAATATTGCAGCAATCTGATTTACAATAGTTATATATGGCTTTGATCACAAATTCACCACAATTATGGTAAATGTGATTCAATGCACATGGAAAGAAGAATGGGACAAAGTAACAGAGGTGGAGTGTGATTCCATACAGAGAAATGAAACACTGGAACTTGAGGATATGCCTAAAGGAAAAAGTGAAAATGGTTAAATGGATCTTCAAGGAAAATTGCAAAGAAAATGGCTTAATTGACAAACACAAAGGAAGACAGTGACAGTAGCATTACTATTTCCTTCTATTGAGGTGATAGTCAAGTCACCAGTCCTCCAAGATCATAAAATACTACCTATTCTTTTTCTTGTCATTTTTCCTACTAGGGAACTTGCAAGTCAAGATGTTGCAATGTACTCCTCTTCTCCTACTATGTAATGACTCAACGAGATATCACATCATCTAATGAATTAATGAATCCACTAGAAATACTGCCACAAAAATTGTTTCCATAAACTAAAAATTTGGAAATGAATAGGAAAGTATGTATATGCATCATGAGAGGAAGTAAATAATGATAAAAAATTCAAACATGTTAAGAGGGAATGCCACTGAAGCATTTGTTTTTGGAAAAAAGTAATGCTGGATCACGATCATCCTTAAAAAAAAAAAGTACATGTATATGCACGGTTTTGATAGGGTTTGAAACTGAAGACAACAATTAAAACACTTCTGGAATAGTAGATTTCCAACTATACCTGTTTACCAGCTTGCCTATAGATATTAAGAGCCTTAATAGCATCATGGTGTTGCATTTCAAAGAACTGTAGGTAAACAGTTGCAGTCATCGGTAGCTACAAATCAGGGATGCAGTTGTCTAAGGAAGAAATTGATGATTTACACAATAAGGTCAATTCAACCTTGATGAAGAGCTCATAAACAGTGAGTAAAAGTCAAGGATTTCATGATGAAAAGTCAAGAACTGCATAGAAATGGCTAAATGTGGGTAAGGATTTCATGATTATGTATTAAGCCTTTCTGAGAAAAAAACTCTCAAACCAATTTTGTCAAACCCCCAATGCTAAACAAGCCAGTAATGTGTGGTGAGGACTGATTCCAAAATTCTAGAACTGTATGACTGTAAGAACTAGATATGTTTTTTAATGTTGATGAAGAGCAGGATATAGCTTAGAGTCGGAGAGGAAAATATATAACACTTACCATATGACTTCTGCATTGGTGTGCTTGTCTACTTATAGTCATCGAGCTACCCAATTTTCCTTTGACACCATATATAACTTGTGACTTTTGAATAGTTAAGAAAAAATAATTAAATACACTTAGGTCAATTCATTTCCCACTTATCAACATACACATACTTATCCACTTTCCCAAAGTATATGTTTGTTCTAAGTGTTATTGTGCATGGTTATTACTTTGGCATAATTTAGAGTTAAGTTCATTATTGACATTTAATAGGTTTGTGTAGTTATTCTGAACTCAATATCAAACATGGGAGGCATATCAAACCTACTTCTAGATATCAAACTGGGCAATCATAAAGCTTAAGTTTTGCATATGTCTTAGTTGTAATATTAAACTTATAGAGGATTGACTTCTTTGGCTGCTTCGATTTGCAAGGTTTAACATGTTCCTTTGGAAACTTAACTAATCATTTGCTTTTCCACCTGCTCCCATTTGGAGAGGCTTCCATATTCCTAATTTCTGAATTTAAAAAGCAAATCGTTGGAAATACTTTCATTCGGTCTTCTAAGGAACTTGAAGGAATTGGAGCTCAACTTTTGCTTGATTCCATTATAATGTTAATTCTCAATAGAGGATTTTCAGCGAAGAAACCTGCCATATACAAAAAATGGAGGTGAATTGAAACATTTAGCAATTTAAAAGACCCTTCTGAAGCATATCATATTCTGAAGATGTTTTCTTCAACCTTCAAGATGTCAAAATTAAGAATTGTAATGGTCTGGTGGGTTGGAGCATTTCCAACAACTCTGATAATCCTAAAAGTGGAGACCAATGTGCATTGAAGAGAGTAAGAGAGCTTCTTGGTGTTTCAAAACTTCAAATGTTGAACACTCGTTGATGCATAGAGTTGGAGGAGCTACCAAGTATTAAAGCATTGGTGAAGAGATTACGGGGTCATTTGAGAAAGTTTCGAAAGCCGATTATTAGTTGGTGCATGAATTGTAGAATTTTATTTTCAAAGAGAATTTTATGGACATTATGGATTTAATGTATTTTTTCCAAAGAGATGTTTCTTGATACTCTTTCCTATATCATGGATGGATGCCATCTCTATATTAGTTACTCTATGGATGTTATCCCTATATTCATATCCTTTTTTCTATATTCATGGATGTAATCCCTATATTCATTTCCTTGTATTCTTCCCTATATTCCCTTGCAATCATAGATATCAACATGGCTGGATGACACCCCTCTCAAACCAGTTTGGGAGCCTAATCCAGGAATTTGAACCAAGCAGTTGTTAACCCATCCCCAGCCCCTTGGGAAACCCAAGGAGTTCAAACTAGGTAATTCAAAATAGGAAACTGCTAGCAAAAATATAGCCAAATGCCTAGCTACACTGATAACAAATGTCCAACAACACTGATTAAACTAACCCCTTAAATTTAATAATTTAATGTATAATTTATTTAATAGAATGTAATGTATAATTTATTTTATATATTCTATTAGATTTCAATTCATTTGTGATGGCTTATAATCCAATGAAAATAATGTTTATCAGGTGAATAATTCCTTACTTGGTTTGAAGTTATTAAGGGGAGAGAGTTATGATTGTTCCACACACATATACATATATAGATATATATATTATCATACCGAATGTTGTATGGATGTGCTTCTTTGATAGTTAAAGCTCCGATCGGAATGTTGTTTTATTGGATTACAATTTGAGAGCTACAGTTTTAAATGATTTAAATAAAATACCCTATCCTATAAGTAACTATTGATTTTAATATAAAATAATTTTGGCCATATTTCCCCTATCAATCGGGGCCAAAAGCAGAGAGTAGATCTTCAACTGCTCTACTCTATTAGAAGCTGAAACAGACCTTAGACATTAGTCCCCTGCAAACAATGAAAGATTCAACATGCCCATGCCTTTTATAGCTTGCTTCATTGAATGTGGCTGCTAACCCCTCGAGTGACACTACCCATTCTTGATGCTGGTCAGTTGGAATGCCTCAGCAATTCCTCCAGCAAATTTTTGAGATAGATACAATGGCAACGTAGTAGTCAGACTGGAGGGTTTACAACAAATCGAACGACCATTACAGCAAACACCTTTAATAGTCTAATTCAATTGCCAACGTCTCTCATGGTGGCATTTAGGCTGGTTCTCCTCCTAAATAATTCAATATAAACATCATTGAGAACATAACCTGTGACCTTCATGTCACAGGCCAATATCTCAAACCTCCTATAAACATCATTGAGAACATAACCTGTGACCTTCATGACCTTCATGTCAAAGGCCAATATCTCAAACCTCCTATAGATTTCTTGCATTTTTTAATGCAATCTCTCTCCTGTTTATTTCCCTCAATCCAGCTACGTCCATGTGTGTTTCTTTTATAACTTTCGCTTTCATCATTTTTCGTACCTTTCAATGTGCCTTCCACCTGCTAGTTGTAGCGTAGATGCTTGATAGAAGCACATAAGGTGCATGATTCTTAGGGTCCAACCTGAAAATGTGTTCTGCCACATACTCTCCTAGCTCTAGATTTTCATGTGTTCTACAGGCAACAAGCAAACATATCCATATAGAAGCATCAGCTTTTATTAGCATTTTATTAGCAAACATATCCACTTTCCAAAATTATATGTGTGTTCTAAGTGTTATTGTGCATGGTTATTACTTTGGCATAATTCAGATTTAAGTCAATTGTTGACATTTAATATGTCTGTGGAGTTATTCTGCACTCAATATCAAACATGGGAGCTATATCGAACCTATTTCTAGATATCAAACCGAGCAATTATAAAGCTTGAGTTTTGCATATGTCTGAGTTGTAATATTAATATGTTGAGCATTTGGGTTCTCAATAAATGCACCGGGCATTGGCAATCTCAACGTGAATGTGTCCATATTCAATTTATACAATGCACCATCACACACAGTTTGAATAAATTAACCCATCTCCACCTGACTTCCACAATGAAGCTTGATTCGAGATCTAGTCAAGAGAAAATATTATAAAATAGATAATAAATAAGAAATACAGGAGAATCAGCCCAATAAAAAAAAAATTATTTCTAGGTTTGGTCAAGGGGGAATATTAACCTAACACACACTAGGGTCAATCAGTACTGAACCCAGCTATTGTGAAGCTAGAGATTGCATAGGTCTTAGTTCCAATATCTGATATGATGACCATTTGGGTAAACTCAAAAAATGCACCAGAGGTTGGAAAATTCAATGTCCATATCATGACAAGGGTTAGACGGAGCTATGCCAGTATTCCTACTCAATCTGTCCAATGTACAGTCGAGATTCAATGCACTATCAGCCCCACCATCACCCTGGTTGTAAAATTCCTTGCAATAGATTTATGGGTTTATGCGAAATTTTCGTTCATATTTGTGTCAAACAATTTGTTTGGGTGCACTATCAGCCCCACCATCGCCCTGGTTGTAAAATTCCTTGCAATAGCTTTCTGGGTTTATGTGTAATTTTCATTCATATCTATGTCAAAAAATTTGTCCGGTAGGCACTTTACTAACAATTTTAATTTAGAAGATACTCATATTAAATGACATGCACCGAAAATAAACCACCCAAAGTTCAAACTGACATATTCCAAGCATAAGATTCACACAGGACTGCCAAATATAACTCAGAGATAGGAGTACCGAGTATTCATATTAATTCCCAGAATGAAATCCACTACAGCCAGAAGACTACCAATCTTCTATGCTGTTAATAAACAATTGTAAATAAGGGACACTGACTATAGAAACCTAGGACTGGTGCGTTCTTTTTGCTGGTTGCCAGATGACTGTTTCACACGCAATGAAGAGTCCAGAAGTTCATTTTATGCCCAGATGTTTGCATTCACCCATACCAGAGATAAGGAACTCGTGTTTCCCTTAGTGAGCAGCAGTCAATACACGAGTTAGTGATGCCAGAACCTCTGGATAGTGTAAACTCAGACTCATTTAGCTTATACGCAGCCTTCAGAGAGTAATTTGTTTGGTCATTGCAAGGGTGCACAACAGCTGTTATACGGTTAGGAAACTCGTGCTAATCAATATGATTACTCAACCCTTCTTAGCATATTCGTCCAGCAGATGGAATGTGGAATATCGGCCCTCGAGCTCAAGTATATGCGGCCCAACAACTCCAACCAGAACTGAGAACTTTTAAATGCATGTCTCAGCTAGTAAAAGAATGTGGCTCGACCAGAAAAATAAAAGGGGACTCGTGCAGTGAAATATTAAAGTTTCGTTTCTATCCCTTATAAACTCATACGATGCCACCCAAAAATTCGAGGTGCTGCAGATTGGTAGTCGTGCCTATTTCTTCTTCACACTAAACCAAAAAGGAGCAGATCCGGCTCCCTTTCCCTTGGGGTTTGAAGAGGCGAGGGATGCAAATAGAATCCTTTCTCCGCAATGACCCTCTCCTCCTGTGAAATCGAAGATTCATCGCATGACGTCGAATTGGAGGGGCAATCAAAGGGGTCGGAGCGGAGAGGCGTCACTGGGCTGAGAACGAGTGATGGGAGATGGAGCATGCTGGGCGACAGGATTTCGGGCTGCAGCACTACCCTAGTAGATATCCTTTCGGTCAGATTGAGGCGGAGAGGATTGATCCCCATACCTATCTGCAGATTTCTCAAATTCTGACGCCTTTCGTGCAGCTTGAAGGCGGATTTTAGAGTACCCACTTTGATTCCGGGAAGTGAAAGATTTACTGCAGTTTCTATCCCTTAGAAACTCATACGATGCTTCCCGCCACTCAAAATCAAAAATTCGAGGTGCTGAATATTGCCGCCACGCAAAATCAAAAATTCGCAAAAATTCGAAGCGCTGAATATTGCTGCACTCAAAATTCAAAATTCGAGGCGCTGAATATTGGTAGAGGTTAAGTGATTGGTTCAATTTTTTTTTAATTCAGGTGTTATTCTTGGATCTTGATGTAGCCTCATTAGTGTCTAATTAAAAAAAATTAACAAAAACAAAAAATATATAATTAATAAAAAAAAAAACAAAACAAAACAAAAACGCAAGAAGAATTAGATAAACCCAATCAAAAGAATTAAGTTCTAGATTATGTCAAATGGAATACTAAACTAGCACAAACTCATCTAACCCCAACTATTTCAATCAATACTAAGCTCAACTATTTTGAATATTGAGTTTGCATATGACTAAGTTCCAATATTTGATATCTTAATGATTTGGTTAAAGTTGAGAAATGCACCATAGATTGGCAACCTTAAGTTGACTACCATAACGACATTTAGACTATGAAATTATTTAATTTGATGATTTTAGTCTTTTGGAAACTACATGTAGTATTTTTGGCTCAACGGTGTCCATGCAATAAATTATTGTTGAGCAAGATCCATATTACTATAAATTAGATTTGGTGCTTGTAGGTATTTGTATGTTCTATGGGGCTTGGATATAGCCAATATGTATGTCTTTCTAGGGGAAACAAGAGATAGAGACTATGAAGAGTTGATTGGAGGAATGCATAAAACACTGATATTGAAAGGGATCGTCATTGATGGAAGTGAAAATATTTTGAGGAGTCCTACGAGTTATGGAAGTGAAGATGTTTTTCCTTAAGAAATTCCAAATATAGTGTCAGTTATTGTAAGTGATGATAAATAAGAATTCAACAACCAATAAATAATTGCATCTCTACATTGGTTTGAGGGATAACTTTGCATCCTATCATATGTAGTTACTTATCATTGTCATAAGTGATGATAAAGAAAAATTCAATAGCCAACAAATAATTGAATTTGGATGCAGAGTTAGTTTATTGTATGCATTTACATCTCACTTTCATCACTTTTTGACATTTGTACATATGTGCATGAAGAAAAATCAAACCAATGATATACAATTCAAAGGAATTGTAAAATAAGTCTAATACTGATGAGAAAATTAGAACTTATGTGGATAATAAAAAAGCCCAATTTTGATCTAATGTAATAATTCCATCTGTAATATAAATGACTTCACTCAAATTCCCTTGATAAAGTTTCACACTTCATTGTCAATCAAGAAAATCTAAAAGTGAGGGACACATGATTCATCAATTACCCTTACTGACAACCTAACTCAAAAACTAGCATCCATAATTTTACCACATAGTTGCATAAACTCAAGGGTACTAGTGTGCCCAAGTAGTCATAATAGAGGTGGGGAGCATGATACAATTTTGAAATGGTAGATCATAGCTGACAAAATAAGTAAAAACTTTCTATGGGACCATGTTTATCTAGTGAATATGGTGGCATGTCATTAGGCCAACCATCAAGATTCACTTCTTCACAGGGATAAATAAGAGGTTTAGGCAAGGTGCAATTTATGGGTTAACCAAAAACTAAGTGTGATGCATCCTTCCAAGCCATTTCTCCCACAAGTAATGGCACCCGACATCTTAGGAAGAGTTGAAATGAAACCTTAAAAAATTATTGATACACACCCACAAAAGGAAGAACATAGCATTTATTGCAACATTCACTTGTCATTTACCCTAAAAGAAACATGGAGAGAATGATAAAAGAAACATGGAGGTAATGATAATAAGTGTCACTGATCTATCACTCTTGCATGCACAACTTCTCTACTCAATCAACCACCAATCTAGGAGGCCTTACTAATAGAAACAATCAGATGTAGAAATAAATGAAAGATAGAAGGATAACTAGAAGAATGAGAATGAGCATACCTATGGAGTTGGGGTTCACATCTCCATTATCATTGGGATGGACTTGGGTTTTGGGCTTCTTGTCACAATCCATTAATCATGAACACCTTCCACCATTTTTCACAAAACCTCCTTCTTTATCTCTTTTCGCCTTACTTCTTTTATTACTAGGGACAACCACAAATGTAGATAGATATCTATAGCAACAATAGGCACCAAGGACATCAGAAAATTCCTCCCTCGCTCACGTTTTCCACTTTTTTTTCATTTGAATTCCTAGTAAATAGAAATCTCGAACATGTCGAACACCTGCCACAACATTTCATAGAACCTCCTTTTCTATATATTTTCTCATGACTCCTTCTATTGCCAAGGACAACCCCAAATGTAGATAGATATATGTAGCAGATATAGGTGCCAAGGACATTAAAAAAATCCTCCCTCACTCAAGTTTTCCACTTTGTTTTCATATGAATGCCTAGTAAATGGAAATCCTAAACACTATGACGTTTCAACAGGGGAACTTGTTATTTTGGTCTTTTGTGGTTTTTAGTATGTGTGAGTTGTTGGTCTGATAGAGGTGCATGAAGGTGGTATTAAAGGAGGTATCGCTAGGGGTGGCAGTGCTTCTATGTGAAATTCTCCATTTTTGGTGCTTGTTCTGGAAATTGATGTGCCTGGTGGTTTGGTGGGTGGTTCTTAGTGTCTAGTGGTGACAGGAGAGTCACCTTGGAATACATAGAGTCGATATCCTAGTGTGGGTTGTGTGAAGCTTATTGGAAAGCATCAACCTGGGGCATGTTCCTCTCGCCTTCTCCTTCTCCAGTTGTTTGGGTTCTTGCCGAGTTTCCCAACTAGTGGAAAGATGTTAGTTAGGACATAGTGTGTGGTTTCCTGAGGAAATTTAAGGGTCAAGAGAGTTTCAGTTTTTAGGTGTGGTGGTAGGGGAAAGTTACAGTAGACCAGAATCTGATAACGGTTGGAGATGACCCTCCTGGTTTTATTACAATGTGACCATCCTCGTGGCACGGGAAATCCTCACCACTGGCCAAGCAAGGATCTATTGGCTTGGATGGTATGGAAATAGTGGTAGTAGGATCAGAGCGTGCCTAGGTGGTAAGACCATTGGTCACTCCTAGCTTGTTGGCGTGGGAATGTGAGGCGGTCATGGTGGAAGAAAACAGGCCTCCCGTGGTGGTGGAAGTGTAAGGTCATGACAAACGTAGCATCGGGGTGGTGGAAATCAAAGAGGAACAACTAAATGGGGAACTTGTAGGTGTGTAGCTCCCGGCCTGCGATAAATTCAACATTGTTTTCTAGAAAACTGTTGGGACCTATTTCAAACTCTGATAGATTGGGTGGACGCAGTAGAATGGGTTCGTAGGGAGGAGCATGTTGAGTTTATGGCCACTTTGGATAGGATTCACTACTTCCAGTGCTAGGTCAGGGAGCGAGTATTGGTGGTGGTCTGGCAAGGCCAAAGTCACCTTGTAGAAAAAGTGGAAAATTTGGACACTTGGCTTGCACACTTCGAAGGGCATGTCCATTGCAACTTCCATCCACTAGCCCCTCTAGGAACAACCCTGGAAAACCTAGCTTCCATTACGTAGGATGAATAGTATGCTCTCATGTGTTTTTTATGTATTACATGTATTTTTGTGTCTTTGACCCTCTCATTTATGGATGTATTACTTAGCCTCTTTTTTGTATTTTTGTCACTTGTTGCAAACATTGGTCAACAAACCTAGTCGGGGTGAGACCACCTATTTTTTTCTTTGTTGGTTGTACATATTTTTAACCATATGAATGAATATCGACCTACAAAAAGAAATTTTATGTTTATCTATTCATTAAATGTAAATATGAAGATTTGACCTTAGATTTAAAACAAGAGTCACAATTTTAACATAAATCAATGAAGTTTAAAGATTAAACTTTATGGCCAAAGAAATATAAACTTACATATTAATTTGACTATCTAAATATTACCTTTACTAAAACTATAATGAAGGCATTAGTGTAAAGTAGATAGATGACACATGCAATATTTATGTTAATTGTAGATGAATCCATCTGCAGTGTTAAACTTTAGAGACAAAAGAGTATTCGGAATTTTTACACTGTAGATGGTCTCAAAGACCCCTTTGTCTCTAAATATTAACACTGCAGATGGATTTAGAGACTTGTTTAGTGAAATGTAACACTTCAGTATCGAAATTGAAAATTTTCATTTATGGAGTGATACGATTAAAAATTACTAACATAAATGACTAATTCATATACTTTTTTTACTTGTTGTTTGGTCATATTTTTATTCTTGGACTATAATATTCATTTGCATTAAGCATTATTATTTTTTCACTTATTATCTAGTCATATATTTTAATCCTAGACTAAATTAGTTATTTAAGTTAGTCACTTTTACTTTAGTCGTTTATTATCTAGTCGTATATTTTATCCCTAGACTAAATTAGTCATTTAAGTTAGTCGCTTTTAGTTTAGTCACTTATTATCTAGTCGTATATTTTATCCCTAGACTAGATTAGTAATTTAAGTTAGTCACTTTTAGTTCGGTCACTTAAAATTTCTCAAATTTAGTAGTATTTCACTTGAAATAATTGCAGTGACTAAACTTTTTAGTCACCTAGTCATTAATTTCATCATTTTCTACTAGTGAAAGTATTATGATTATCGGGTTGTTCTTCTTCCCTTGGTTGTTCCTCATTAGAAAAGTGAAAATATTCCCCGTCTCCCTCTATATTTTTCCTTGTATGTGGTGGAAGGTCCCCTTATTGATGTATTCCTTCAAAATAATCAACTAAATCATCAAGGGTTGCATTAACCAATGCTTCCATTGATGAAACCAACACACCATGGTGGGTTGTCTCTTTCTTTATTGGCTTTTGAGGAAGAAAAGATGAGATAGGAAGCAGTACAATAGCTCTAGAAAATTGTGAAGTAATAGGATGCAGTGTCAGGAGTTGATTGTAAGTGAATTCATATTGAAGCTCTGAACCATAATGAGAAGACTCTCTTTTGTTGGATATATGAGTTGGAGTTGGACTCAAATGATTTCTACATTGCACTAGATGTTATTTATGTGAATGTTGAGAATTATTAGCCATAAAATGGATGCCCTCCTTCTAGTGCCAAAACTATTGACTTGGATTCCATCAACAGTACGAGCGTATCCTTGGTATGAAGTCCCAATTAGACCTCACACCATTTGGAGTAGGATCCCCAACCGGAAGTATGGTTGGTTTCCATTTATCTTAGAGATATGCATAATTTGGCTACAATAAAAGGCACAAGAGAAACACATGCACTTTCAAGATAAGAAAGTAGGTTAGCCTTGTGATATATTGAATTGTAGAGTGTATAATGTTTCTTTCACGAAATGGAAAATAATATGAGCCTTTAAGATAAAAGTATTAGTACCATCCTAATAATGACACATGCATAATATAAAATAATCAATAGTAATATTTTGAAATTGTTCACAAAGAAGTAACGAAAATGAAAACATAAGGCACACAATTCAATGATGCTTACTAAAGCCAATCAAATAACCATTTTTATTTGCATGTGTTTAATTAAAAATATAATGCAAACAATGGACGAATAGTCTCACAATAATTCATGACATATGCATGAAAAGTGTTTCTGCTCCAAGAAATTCAAATTATTGAATGAAAGTTCCAAGATACACCACTACAATGATACAACACTTGTTCTCATAGTTGAACATTAAGCAACTACTTTCTCCTCAAAATATGAATATCCTCTCTTATGCCTAGCTTGAGAAGCCAAGGTGAAAAGTCCCTTGCTTGAGCTATGAGGGTGTATATATAACAAATGAGGTGACTCTCTAGCTCCCTTATGGTTCTTGAGCTCCCCTCATGACTATTGAGCTTTCATGTGAGCTTTCGAAACCCCTTTCAGACTTTTGGACTTCTACATGACTTTTAACATTTCATGAGTGACTTTTGGACCTCCACACTTTTTACATTTTTCATTTTTTTTTAAATTACAGAATTACATCCACAATGATGTGAAAAATATTATGACACACATGTGCTCTTGTGATTACATTTGTACAAGCTATGACTTGGAAGGAAGAGGCTAGGGGATTGTGTAGTGCACAGTTCCAAGAGACATTGAGAAAGGTTTGATGACTGCGACTTTGCACTACTTAGTGGCTGAGACATTGGGAAACAAAACTGTTCAGTTGAGGAAGAGAATGATACAGTGAGGGAGGCTTTCCCACTATGACTGTGTAGTGCACAGTTCAAGAGGGACTGGCCCGCAATTTTTCACAGTTGCAAAAATCAAAGATACAGAGATGTTTACTTTTGAGAGGTTGATTGGGAGGCAGGGTTGTGCAATTATGAGGGATAGGAGGCTAAAAATGGGCATTGTGACTGCGGAAAACATAGTCCTTGGAGGTAGTGACTATGTAGTGCACAATTTAGGAGGCATGGAATGTTTACTAAGGCTTGCAACTGAACAATGCATAGTTCAGGGAGGCAAAGTGAAGCAGGGTTGGTTGGGCAAGGAACCTCTTCAGAATTTTACTAAGTGTGGGATCGGTGAAATGAGAATTGAACCAAAACATAACTTGAATATGATCACGCACTCATAGAGGACCAACCACATGACAATGAAATGATTACCACCCAAAATCAACATGTACCCATTGAAACAATAGCTAAACGACACTTTCCTTAAAGTATGACACTTAAGATACACTTTGTGACATGAGTGATGAAACCAACAAAACAATGCACAAAACTTTGGGAACCATTTTAGTTCATTTCTTTATAATAGATATGACATATTAGCACCAAAATCTCCTCTTAAAAATGCGCTATAACTCCCTTTCTCAAAGTGCGACACTTCCCTTAGCAAAAAACGATACTTTGAATATCTTCAGAATGAGACTTAGAAAATCAGAGAACAAGAATATATTTTACTATTACAAATGAAAACTCACATGGTTAAAGTGGGATCCAAAGTTTGAATATAGGCCAAAATTTGGAGGGTGTGTTAGTAGCGACAACACAATTTAAAGGTACCTAGATGAGTTATATGGGAATATGGTGCAATGTTAAATGTATAAGCACTATCACATGAAAATTTGGATTGAAGGGAGCTCTGACGAACATTAAGCACTTGGTTACATGTTGTTGGACTAAAGGGAGAGCTAAGATTTCCAAAAAGCATAGTGCTTGGCTATTATAAGCCCAAAACTTAAATAAGGTTGGATTTAAGGGAGCCACATGGAACCATTTGATTGGGCCAGATGACATGTTCCTATTGGTCCACCTGTAGCCCAGTAAGTGCCCATGTCATGGCAGATTAGTGCCGCATGTCATCCACTTCTTAGTTGCCACGTGTTGGTTATTTCCATGTTAGCAAGCCACCTTTCCTATCATGTAAGCTTGTATTTCCATGTCAACGAATGAATCTTTCCATGTGCCATCATTTTAGCCTAGCACATAATCATAAATATTTTCCATGTCAGCGGTCGTACAGTGCCACATTGCGCTTCCTGAATTTTCCCTGTGGCATCCCTGCTAACATATTTTCCTATTCCATGCAAACTTTAGAATGCAATGACTTTTGTGTACGAAATTCGTTTCTCCCATTCATGTTTCCAGTTGGAATTGTCTTGTCACGCTGTTCAACATGAAATTGTTTCCATAAGGTTTTGAGCACTTTGATTTTAGGCCTTTTCAACCCCATAGCAAAGATTTTTGTTTCATCTCTCGAGTCAGGCCCTAGATCTTGTTGGACAATCACAACCACCTTTTTCTTTCCCTTTCGATCTCAAAACTACTTGGGCCTAAGCTTTGGATGTAGTTTCCAACAATGATCATCATTGTGACCCTATTTTTTGCAATGGGAACAAGAAAGTCTTTCATCTCCCTTCATAGAAGTTGTCCTCTTTTTTTTCTCCTTTCCTTTTCCTTTATCTTCTTTCCACTAAATGGATTCCACAGAGACCCCGCCACCTTCTTTACCTTCTTCATTGTAGGTTGCTTGTACACATACCTCATCTAGGTTAAATGGCTTTAACAAAAAAATAGTATTGCGGATATAACTATGCAAATTTCTAATGTATTTAAGCGTTTCTTCTGTATATAGTGGAATGTTTAAGTCCAAATCATTTTTCCTAAACTCCCCAGTAGACATTTTTACACTTTGTCATTTATGTTGTCATAGATTTTACCATTCTATAATTGCTTTCTGGTTATGTGCTAAGAGATAGAACTGTTTTTCAATGTGAAAGTAAATTCATACTTTAAAGAAAGTGTCTTACCTTCTCTAATCCTAGTTTCCCACCAAATTAGCACAACTTTTTACCTCATATTAAACAATCTACTAAACACGGCAATGGAATTTCATTTGGGATCCAATTATCATGTCTTTCAATATTTAGCTCTCTAATACAATGTAAACAGAAACAATACAGCGGCACTATACCATTAACTAACCCGGATTCACACTTTGTAAATACTCATGTTTGACCACTCATAATAGGAACATGAAGCTAATAAAATGTGGGACCCACCGATGCAAGGATGAATGTCTCGTGGATAGGAAATGATGCATGCTGATCAAGTGTATTTTTTTTATATCTTTATTGCTTTGTGTTGCAACTAATATGTTTGAAGCTAGAAATAACATTAAGGCAATATTATAATCTAAAGACAAATCACTAGCTGAAATTGACATATGCATGTGTTTGAAATGACACATGAGCACTCTGAACATACGGGTAGATTATTATAAAAATGTTAAATACGTATTTCTTAAAACAAATTTTCGAAGAATGAAAATGTAACACGAAAAAAATTCAAAGCATGAAAATATAAGATGAAAATTTATGTGGTATTAATTTTAAAATGATGAAAACGTTTTATTGTTTTATCAATTTTTATTAAAAATGAATAAAGATATTATTATATAAATAATGTTTAAATTATTTTATATATTTAAAAAAATGATAATTATGATGATGATGGTTAGTGTCAATCAAGACCAATGTGGTCTATCGAATCTTAAGAGAGGAGAAAGAATCTAAGTTTGATTATTCAAAATCTTGTTTTTATGGTCAAAGAGAAGGGAAATAAGTGCTCCAAGATCGCTATAGGTGGGTTGGCTTAATAAGTCAAGAAGATTGGAAGTGTGGCAGATGGTAGGGAATTGAGAGCGAATGTGAGTAAGAATGGGGTAGTCTAAAAGGAAGTGTTTTTCATCTTCCACCTGCTTAGAGTCACAAATCTGACAGATTCTATCGTTCCAAGGGGCCTTGGGAATAGACCACCAGCTGGGCTCATTCCGAAGCTCATGGGAATTAGTTCTTATCTTAGCGATGTTCATTTTTTCTTATTATTGGACAACACAGATAGATAATTCTGATTATCAAGGGTGGGGTTGATCACTTCCTTGTTATATCTTAGCTTCCTTTTACCCTCCAACTCCTGATCCTCCCACAACTTGTCCTTAAATTTGAAGGTAATAGTATTCTTGATATTATCTTTGCTTCCTATACTCAGCTCCTACTTAATTCCCCAATGATTGAGCCAGGATTGGGCATCTTTATGCCGCCCACTCTTGAGGCGAAGGTGAGAGTTTTGACTACAATTAGAAGCAATTTTAGGGAGTTTTTTTTTATTCCATGTTGTCAAGCTTCTTCTTATACATCACATATATAAACATAGCCGTATATAGAAAGATAAATTATTATAAAAAAATAAAATTAAATAATTTATTTATATATATAATAAAAATATTAATATAATTTAATTATAAATATTTTAATAATAACTAACTATATCATAATTAATGAGAAACATTTTTAAATTCTATGTGAGAAATGTATATGTTTAATACGCTTAAAATCAATAAAGCCAGATTTATTATTTTGAGAATGTGATTAATCCTATTATTACTTGTTGGTAGACTTTTGGAACCATTTAATGTGGTTCAAAAAATAGTTTGAAAACTAATGATGTAATTAATCTAAAAGACATTTTCAAAATCACTATGAATTACACAAATCTAATATCAAACAAAATTTATTATGTTAAAAATTTAGGTGAAAAGATAACAATCACTTTTCTTAATCACCGAAAATAAATCCAATTCATTTTATATACACATAATTAACAATTATAAAATAATATTTAGATACCAATATTATTATAATATAAATATAAATACTTTTATAATAATAAAAATTATAATTTTATATATTTATATGATATATAAATAGTAGATTTTATTTTTGATCAAATTAAAAATATTATTTATTTAATTGGTTTTATATTTAATAAAGATATTATTAAATGTCTATGTGAGAAATGTATATGTTTAATAAGCTTAAAGTCAATAAAGCAAATTTATTATTTTGAGAATGTGATTAATTATATTATTAGTTGTTGGTAGATTTTTGGAACCATCTAATGTGGTTCAAAAAATGGCTTGAAATACTAATGATGTGATTAATCCAAAAGACATTCTCAAAATCAATATGGATCACACAAATCTAAAATCAAGAAAAAATTATTATGTTAAAAATTTAGGTGAAAAGATAACAATCATTCTTCTTAATCACCGAAAATAAATCCAATTCACTCTATATACACATAATTAACAATTATAAAATAATATTTAGATACAAATATTATTATAATATAAGTATAAATACTTTTATAATAATAAAAAATTATAATTTTACTACAACCATTTCATATTCTATTAACAAGTTCTCAATTGAAGTCTCAAGTAATAAAATAAATAGCAAAACCAACCCATGGTATGACAAAGATTGTAAAAGTGTGAGGAGAGAAGTTAAGGAAGTTGTTGATGAATCTCTCAAAATTGACAAGATAAAAATCTACAAAACCCTAACTAAAAGGAAAAAAAAGGTAATATATTCGTTAAAGACAAGAGAATCTCTTACACATCTCTAAGTTAGCTCCTAAGAAATTATGGAGGCAGATTCTAACTAGGAAAACTAAAGATAATAATAAATTTTCTTTACACAACTGGAATTCCTATCTTAAAAAGCTTTATGAATCTCCATATGCCAAGGATTTTGAAACCCTGCTCACAACGAAAGAATTTTTCTAATTAGAAGACATTGATTTTGGGCTTAAACGCTTGGCAAATGGGAAAGCTAAAGACATTGAAGGTTACCAGGTGGAAATCTTAAAAATTAGAGGTCCTATCCCCATCCTCCACATCCATAAGATTTTCAACCAAGCGGTCAAGTAAGGGTTCCCTAAACCTTGGACTCAGAGCCTCATTATTCCTATTTTTAAAAGTGGGGATACAGATAACCCCTCTAATTATCGGAAAATTATGATCAACCCTCTCTTAGGCAAGTTATATGGTATTATTTTGGAAAAGCAGTTGAGCATTTGGCTTGAAAGTGAAGGTAAGCGGGTTAAAGGCCAAGCGGGTTTTAGAAGGCAGCATTCAAAAACGGACCAACTCGTTACGCTTAGGATCATTGTGGAGGAATTTCGCAATGATAAATCCAATCTCTTTTGTTTCTTTGTGGACTTTAGAAAGGCTTTCGATACGGTTCCTAGAAACAACCTATGGAATAGATTCGAAGAGCTAAATGTTCATTTTGAGCTAAGAGCGGCCGCTATAAGGTTATACGAGAATGTAATTGCCAAGTTAAAGAGCAATGAGGGGTGGTCGAAAGATATTAAGTGTAATATCAGAGTTAAACAAGGTTTCTCCCTCTCCCCTACCCTATTTGGCATTTACATCCACAAGCTAGAAGGTTGTTTAGAGGAAGCAGGATGTGCTGGCACAATCTTAGCTGGGATAGTCATCATCCTTCTTCTCTATGCTGACGATATTGATCGTCTTGCAAGGTGCCCATCTGATCTTGATAAGCAACTTAGAATTCTTAAGGATTTCTGCTCTACCATGGGTATGTTTGTTAACACTGACAAAACAAAAGTTATGATTATCAAATCCAAGAAGGACACTTACGCTAATTTTATGTATGACAATAGTAACTTGGAGGAAGTGTCTTCTTACAAGTACCTAGGAATTGATATTCATCACAAGCTCAACTAGAACTATAACATTCAGAAAAGGATTAATGGGGGGTGGAAAACTTATTTTGGTCTTGAAAATAATTGTAAAACGACAAATCTCATAATGTGGGATAGAAAGAAGTTCCTCTTTGAAACTTTAGTCACTCCCGTTATCTTATATGGATGTGAGGTTTGGGGTTGCAGCACCTCTAGAGAATCCTAGAAAAATATTGAGAAAATCCAGAAGCGTTTTATAACTTATAACCTTAAAATTAAAAGCAATACACCCTATCCTATTCTCCTTATAGAAGTGGGTCTTTCCCCTATCGAGAGCCTAGCTATGACTAGGCTTCTATTGTACAATCATAAGCTCAATATCATAGGAGACCATAGACTTCCTTAGCTAGCTTTGAATTCCAGCCAAAACCACCTAAGGCTTAAACGAGGTTGGTATAAAGACACCAGGGCCTGGTTAAACCATTGGGAGATCTACGGGAATGTTGCATTGCAAAACATTAATAAAATTAAAAAAATTGTTACTTCTAAGTTCAAAGAAAAAATGTGGTGTGAGAAAGATCTAGCAGCTAAAAGAAAATTAAGATATTATAAGGAGGTCATCAACCCCACCCTAGAAGATCAAAAGTATCTCTCTATTTTAACTAGCTCAAAGAAGAAAATTAATATAGCCAAGATTAGAAAAAAACTCTCATGAGCTCCATAGTGAAACAGGTCATTGGACAGTTCCTAAAACACCATGGATGAAAAGGATTTGCCATCTTTGTGAGAATATGAACATCAAGAATGAAAATAACTTCCTCTTAGAGTGCCTAGAGTACAACCACATTAGAGCTCAATTTCATAATCTTTGTTGCAATACTGACCTTCCTAGCCTTTTAAGATGTCACAATTATAGTGAGCTCGGGAGGCTTTTCTCCAAGCTTTTTGAGCATAGGAATAAAACCTTAAATCAAACTAAATAACTCTTTTCTTTAGGTTCGATAGACCAAAGATTGGGGATGTTAACCATCATCATCATCATCATCATATATAAATAGTAAATTTTATTTTTTATCAAATTAGATATTATTTATTTAATTGGTTTCATATTTAATAAAGATATTATCTAATTAAAAATATTATTTATTTAATTGGCTTTATATTTAATAAAGATATTATTAAATGTCTATGTGAGAAAGGTATATGTTTAATAAGCTTAAAATCAATAAAACAAAATTTATTATTTTGAGAATCTGATTAATCATATTATTAGTTGTTGGTAGACTTTTGGAACCATTTACTATGGTTCAAAAAATGGTTTGAAATACTAATAATGTGATTAATCCAAAAAGCATTCCAAAATCACTATGGATCACACAAATCTAAAATCAAGCAAAATTTATTATATTAAAAATTTAAGTGAAAAATAACAATCATCCTTCTTAATCACCCAAAATAAATCTAATTCACTCTCTATACACATAATTAACAATAATATTTAGATACAAATATTATTATAATATAAATATAAATACTTTTATAATAATAAAAATTATAATTTTATATATTTATATGATATATAAATAGATTTTTTTTTAAATTAAATTAAAGATATTATTTATTTAGTTAAAAATATTATTTATTTGATTGGTTTTATATTTATTAAAGATATTATTTATTTAATTGATTTTATATTTAATAAAGATATAATTGGAGGTTTTGTTTTTAATAGAATTTGGATAAATTTATTTTTGTGAAATTTTAATTTTAGTTTATTTATTTATTTATTATATATATAAAAATTTTGATCCTCTGAAAAACACACTTGAGATACTAGAATTGTGTAGTGTACATAGGTTAAACATGTAATTACAACACATTCGACTGAAATCTTGGGGATAAATAGACTAAGAAACTTCCAAAAATATTATAAAAAAATCAACAAAAAAATTAATATTTTATCAAAATTAATTTTTAATAACACCAACCGACATTACCAATTTCAGTCAAAAGTTATTAATCAGTGACACAACAAAAATTGCCGATTTCAGTCAGACTCTATTAATTCTTGACATTGATTGTATATTATTTCCCCCTACCTAATCCAGAAGGACCCCTTCACTCTGGTGACTTTTGGTAATCAATTTTTTTACCATAGCTCTCCATGAATTTTGAATATACTTTTCTGAGTATAGCCACGTCATGGAGATAGAAAAACGTTCTGATATTCTCCTCGTTAAATACATATAATTGTTTTACATAGTAATAATTGTTCTCATGAGTAATTTTTACAAGTGAATTATAATAATTTTTTCAATATAAACCAAATACATATATATTTACTTGTTAAAAAAATATCACATTAAAAATTATCATTTTTAATGAAATAAATAAATATTTAAATATTTAGATAAATGTGTTTCGGATTAATTACATTAAGAGGGTGAGCTTGCCGAACTCTCGACAAAGGCTGCCATCGATTTATCGCTCACCTCCCCAAAGAAGTGAGGGACTCGGCCGAGGTTATGAGGTCGAGGGACTCGACTGAGGTTACGAAGGAGAGGAAAGATAAGATCGAGTAAGAAGTAGTAATGGGTCTCTATGGTGTGTAGTGAGGCACCTAACCCTGATGGTGACATTGGGCTATGTGTAAGAGGGGAGGTGCCCGCTTTCTTTCATTCTCCTCCAACTCAACAAATCTAATCGGTAGCTCAACAAAGCAGGGAGTATTCTAGTTGTAGTTTGAGCCCTGGGGCCCGTTCTGAGTAAGGATGAGGGGTGGATGGCAGACCCCAGAACCCAACACCAAATAGAGTCCACCACCCTTGAACTCGAAAGCTGCTTACGTCTTATCTAGAGCAGGTAGTCGGTCGTCGGTTCTCAACTGCCCTATAAAACAAAGCTAGCTACTTCCCTAGGGTCTAGCAGTAGCGGTATGGGCTTAACTCACCGAGGTTGTGGCTTACTACCAGCACATTATGCAACCAGATGCTTATAGCAACATATGCTTATATTATAACGCCACATCTTGGAACACTAGCGAATGCCGGATCTTTACTTCTTGGAACACAAAGTCTAGGAACAGCACTACAAAGCCTTACAAGCCTTTGAGAAGTCCTAGGAACTAGTACAAATGGCTTCACTGCACCACTTGTAGGAACAAGATAAGAGACCACTATAGTAAAGATCCTAATGTTAGGACTCTGTTAAAAGAGTTAATATGAGAGAGGTAGTCAATAGAGTTTTGGTTGAAATTTCAAATCATTTAATGTGTTTCATTCTCACGATAATGTGAAGAAAGAAGTCGATCTCAATGAATAAATAGTAAGGGTGAGCCAATGCTCAGTCATAGCATATCGAAATCAATGATGCATCCTACATCTTTTGAGTAACTTGAGATCAAATTTCTTCTTACCCACTTGTAATCGAGCAGCTCAAATTTACAAGTCTTATCAGCGATTCCCTTTCAGTATATAAGGCAATAATGTTAGATATAAGACTTTTATGATCCATAATATATCTAAATATCAATGAATTTAAAAAAAAATCTAATAAATATTATATATGCTCATAAAATATTATAAAACTTACCACACATAAAAACAAAATCAAACTATCAAACAACTACTACATTACATGTTAAAAAGCTATAATATAATTTTTTTTTATATAATTTGAAACCAAAAAAATAATGATGAAAGTATATATCCACACAAACCATGTAATTACATTTGGAACATGAAAAGAAAATAATGCCTACAATTTGTCCTCAACAATGTCAATCATCAAACTCCTTTTCCAATTAAGAAATCAACAATGTCAATCATCAAACTCCTTTTCCAAGTAAGATCAAACATGAAGCAACCACTAGTACCATGTATATACATCAATCATTTCTCTCTTTATATATAATATATTTATTCTCATCTTCAAGCCAAACGTTGAAAAATATACACATTGTTTGCTTCAAAATTAAGGAATTGAATATTGGTTAAACAAGAAAAATAACCTTCGGTATTTCAATGTATAATAATTGCATAGAGGAAAAATTAAACACATGGTTTGCCATGCTACAAACGGAAACGGAAGGGGTTAAAAAGGTGGTTAAATTTTTATTTAATTTTAGAACTTTCAATGAGTAGTATTGGCAAAAGAGAACCATGTAATGCCTTTAAAACTATAAGACACATTAAATTAAGTATTCAATTTCATGATGCCTTTAAAACTATAAATATTGAAATTTAGCAATATTGCACATTTGAGTTACAAGATTTATTATTTTATCTAGTTATACAAAATATCTACTCATTTGTTATGCATATTTATAAAACAATATCTCATTACAATATATTATTTATTATTTAGCATATCTTAATCCTAATTTAGGATTAGGATTAGACTTTTTGCATGGTCATGATTTTGGTTAAGTTTTGGGATCCCTAAATTCTATACATGACATCTTTTTGGATCCCTAAAGTCCATACATGACATCTACTTGGTACTATATGGTCAAAGCTCAAGTCAAATTCACCATTCATAACTTCCTCATAGAAATTTTATTTGAGCTAACATGAGTTGAATGCTATCAAAGGGCTAAAAATTTAGTTCACAAAGTTTTGATTCCAACAATGACAATTTAATGCCCAAAGTAGACTTCAAAAGTTTTAAGACCTCGAATCACTAAAGTAAGATTTACTCATAAAACGGTCCCTATAAGTCCATGATTCCAATTTTACACAAAGTATCAAAACATATGAAAATTATAACGTGACCCATTTTGGATAAAGAGACTAGTTGAAGATGAAAAGTGAGGAAGAATAGTTAGAAAATAAAAGAGAGGTACCCAATATTTGAAAGGGTGGCTTAGTCTACTATGCCTTTTCAACATTAGAAATCAACCATAATCCTATTAATAACACCATGTAAATTTAAAGTGAAAATATCTAGTCAATCAATTAAATCCAAAATATAATTAAACGTGATTGCAATAATATCATCATTGACCAAATCCAATGGCATAACTGACACCAACAAATTAATTTATGGCAAGTTAACCAACTTCTTTGTTGGCATTGCATATGCATACATGTTTAAAGTTACAGACATGAAAAACAAAAAATGAGTAGAAATTTTTTTTTCTACTATTGTTTCCCTTATTCTCCATCACATGGGTTTAGGGGTCAAACAAAAAAGGAAATTACATTTGTCCAAGACAGAGGAGCTTCAACTTCTAATGGAGTGTGTTCACCCCACCTCACACCAAGTCCATTTTCATTAAACGTTGTAGGTAGAAGGACAATGATGATGGTCTACATTGAATAAAACATAAAAAATGATAAAATGTAGACAATAGGCTTGATCTGGTCTTAAAATTTGAAGCAATAATTTTATTCAAAGTTCAAGGCTACACATTCATCCAAGTTTTATGATAAAAAATTACAAAAGTAGTAACAATTTAATTAACAAGAAAAAATTAAGTATACATTTGTGACATGAATACAATTTTCAACTAATCTTACACCAAAGTACAAATGTGTCCAATAAAGGAGATTTTTTATGGTCTAATCACCACTACATTCAATCCCAAGGATGTGGAAGGTCTCACCCATTGCACCATGCTAATACCAAAGCTTGTATAGGGCTCATGTAGCATGGTTTCTGTGACTAAAATTCAGATCCATGTATGCATATCCATCTAAGCCTCCACTAATTAGCACACTAGTTATTTATCCACTATATTGCAACTCTCATTAGCTAAATTGATGATCGAAAAACTATCATAACCAAAATAATCATCTATTTAAGTGCGAAACACATTAGTTCATATAGTATCCATTAATAAGCATAAGAACAATAATAACATACATCATCACCATATGAGTTTAGTGTCGTTGGATACCTGTGTCTCCAAAACTCACTATATTGATGTAATGTATTATGGCCATTAATTTCTCTTATAACCTCATACATCAGGGGGGATCTATTATAGTTTAAAATGACACTCTCTTGATTCTAATAAAGAAGCAACATGGAAAGAATGTTGGAATGTAGCAACAACATCATGGAAACCCTAGAAAAAGCCAAGTTTTTCCATTCAATACCTCTAGAACACTGACAAGAAGAGTTGTAATGAACCATATGGCCTAACAAGAAGATTTAAATTCTCTAAACACTCAAGTACAAAGAATTGAATTGGATAGGGTTGTTAAAGTGCATGGAAATGGGTTGACACGGTTAAAAAGTGATTAAAACTTAGGATACGGATCAGAATATAGAATCAAGCTTAGTAAAAAAAGTGTCCAAAGTAATCTAATCAAAATTTTGACTTATTTATAAAAGAAAATATTTTCATGAGGAAAAATATAGGAGAGAGTAAACATAGGTATATGCTATTGAACTTAGAAATTAGCTCCACCTTGTGATAAACCAACGAATGTAGTGAGCCTAATTATAGGTGTTAGTAAGAGGAACGAGCTAAAGAAAAAAAAAACTCAAGGAGTTTAAACTTCTCTAACTCATTTGGCATAATGGAAAACATTATTCCCCTCCCCTTTTATTTATGCAATTTTCATTGATTTAGGTATATATATCTTTAATTTATATATGTTTCTAATGCTAGCATTGTTTGCAGGATATTAGAGTTTGTTGTCTCTTTGATATTTTTCTTACAGGTTACAATTATGGAGGACTAAAGGTTAGATATTTGGAACCCTCTACCATTGAAAAAGAGAAATTAATAACCTTCCTATATAAGCTACACTTCATCTCCAAATTAATATTTAGTATTTTTTGATTTCATGCAAGTCATTAGGGTTAGAGTTGGTGTAGGAGCTATTGTTTGTCATAGGTATTATGTAGGCCCATGAGATTACTACTATGGAAAGAGAGAAAATTTGAGTAAAAATAAATAAATATTACTCTTATGTTGATCCTTAGGATGGATATTCCATCTGGTTATAGCTTGAAAATCCACCATCAATGAGAAAATATAACTCTTAGCACATTCATTAAGAATTGCGTCACTAAAATGTGTCCATAAATTATCTTTCAAATAATCCTGATTTAAATATCTAAAATACATGCGTACCCTAATAGTTCCTTGTTTCTTATTAACCAAAACAGGGTTAGAAACTCATTATGTCAAAGGAATTAGGTAGATAAAACATGTCTTAAGCATTTTTTCTACTATATCCTTAGTTGTCACAAATTTCCTAAGATTGACAAGTCCAAGCTTCTCTCAATCTAGTTTCACATTCTCATATGTTTTAATCACGTGTTGAACTATATTGGAATCAATGCAATGCATTTCTTCTTATGACCATGAAAAATAAATTTAAAAAATCTTTAAATATTTTAATATATAAATAAACTTCTTCAACAAAATGATTTTATCTAATAAGGAAATTCTCTACAATGTCCAGATTCTTTGAAATGTTGTTTACCATTGTTTCACAATCATTTACTATTTTCCCTATAGTGTATATAAAAGGTGACACCAAAGGTTTCATGGGATGATATTTTTTTCCAAACATGATTGAATGTAATTCATTACTTTCTACCCCATTAAATTCTAGGAGGAAATAAGAGTGATGGTGCATGTCCTCCCACAATTTCTTAGGGCTAACCATTTCCTTATCAGATGAAAAAAAAAATATCTAGGAAATCGATTAAAAGAGTAGAATCGACATCCCAATGGGAGTCATATCAAGATCCAAGTCTTTCATGGGAGGTGGCATTGGATTAGAGTTTTCACCATTATTAATGATAGTTTGATATGTGATTTCCATTACAGACAAACGAAAAAAAATTCCAACATGTTGACCTTCTTCTATTGTGGTAGAAGGAGAAGGTAAGACCCATGAATCCTCAAAATAAGAGGTACACAAATAATAATTTTGAGTGATCGGAATGGAACTAGTAGAAATGGTGTTCATATATACAACAATTGGTAAAACATTAAATGTTCCCATAAGTAATCGATACATTCCAACCCTCGAATCCTCAAAGTAATTTTAGGATTAATCCACTTAAGTGACAATAAAATTTGATGAAGTACTTAGTCGTAATTGGTTATAATCCAATTGATCAATTGTAATTATTTTCCCTTCATGATGGAAACATAATACCTGAAAAGGTGTGGAAACCATAGCTTGTATTGGATAGACCTAATTACATCCCAATAATAGATTGTATTTAATTTTTGCATCAAATACGCCTACTTCCACCGAAATATTTTTCCCTCCTAACCCTATTAGAAAGGAAGGGATAATCCAATGTGGCCAGTGATAATGGTTGTTGAAAGTATTCATTAACATTGGTGATGGAAACTGTCGGATCTGGGTGAAATCTTGTGTGATCCCTCTAGCGATCATGACTGGCACGCGGCTCAACCTCCCATGGATGGAAATGACGCACCATAGCCTAAACCGGTGGCGCCATGCCCGGCTACCAGCTCCTCATCGCACTAGCTGGAAATTTAATGCCACCTCCAAGAATTTTATTGTTTATCCTGCAGTTATACCTAAGCCTCTGTGCCATCACCTGAGGCAGTTATTTCCATCTAACGCCTTAACTCAGGCTCTCCATTCAACACTCAGGAATTTAAGCTATCTATCGTCCCCTCTATTAAGCGTAATCTCCTTTCGTTGTGACTACACTCAACATTTTCTCCTTGCCATATGGCTCCCCCTCCTAGCATCACCAACCCTCTATGTCTTCGCCCTCACATCGCTACCTTGTTGAATTGTGGCACCATGGCCATTCGACAGTGCCAGAAGCCACGTCGTGGCAATGTTAGAGGAGAAATCCCTGCTCGCTTGCATCGTGACAACGCGCATAGGCATTTAGGCAGTGCTCATGATCCCTCTTTCGCCTCCATTTCCAAACCTGCAACCTCTTCTTTTGGTTCCCTAGGCATGGAAGACTCCCTCAACTCCAACACTGACCCCTCCTTGTCCAGTCTACCCAATCCGCCCAAATCCAAGCACAGATACTGCAAATCAACCATCCCGCACTCTATGTCACCTCTACCACGAAAGCTCGAGAGATTGCCTGTAAAAACCCCTTCAATGTACATGATGAACCTTTGGAATCTGTCAGCTAATGGAATATGGAGTAGGGACAATAATGACAAGGTTCTGCACAAGGTGCCGCACGTCCTCATAGCTGAAGAGGAAGATATTGCTCGCATCTATGAATGCAGTGATAGAAGAAGACCCTGCAGGAACTGAAGCTGTCCAGAATGAAGATGCCAACAAGACTTGACGGGTCTGCCTCATGCTCAACAGTTCTCTTTTGGACACATCTGATAAATTTGATTTTTATAGTTTTCAATAGCACTTTAGAAATTCTAGCTATCTCAGAACTCTCTAGACTGTTAATGGGTTGGTTTCCCTATCAAGGGAAACCCTTTTTTTTATATTTTAAAGACAAATTTGAGTAGGAATAGGCTAAATTCCTTAGCTTTGGCTATGCATTGTACTATATTTTTTTCTCAATTAATAGATCTTAGTCCAACTTACAAAAAAACATTGGTGATGGAAACAACTTAGGAGATGAAATCAATTTCTATCATGACATAGCCATGGCACATGTGGAACCACCCTCATCCACGACCATGCAGTAAATATACTTCACATGTTAAGCAACTTGAATTTGAAAAGTGACATGGCAGGGAAGGTCTGAGTTGACATTAGAAGTGTAGAATATAATAATCTAAGTGTGTTTTGGGCCAAAAAATCCAACAGAGGTGAGTAATGGACTAATTTGTGTTGGAAATATTTGGACCACCTATAAAGATAACATAGCACAAGGGGCCTGGGTAAAATCCTCCCTAATTGAGTAATTTTCAGTGGTTATTGAATTATAAATATGCGTTGACCTTTTTAGAGACCCTTTTGACATGCGAGTTATAGACTCAAGTATGGATTTCTAAATATGAAGAGGTTCATGTGTGAAAAAGCTTGTTTTCCCTTGGAAGACTCAGAGTGCCCATAATTGTGGGATTAAGTTAATAAATGCACCTAATTAGTGAACATGTATATGCTTGATGGATTGTACTCCACATTGGAATCACCTTAGTTTCCCCCTTACTAAGGATCAGTGTTAGAAAAAGGACTAACAATAAGTTGTGAACTTCAAGGAAAAAGGTTTTTAAGCATGGCTTGTTGACTAGAAGAAGTCTACTATGCGAACATGTGGTGAGCATATTTTATTTTAGGGAAAATGTGAGTAAGATGGTCTTCCTTACATAGATTGCAATGAAACTTCACCTTCCTCTTTTATTCCTTATTATCGCCATCAATATTTTTTTTAGTCTTGTTTGAATTATCTTTCACCTCTATATTCTTCTTATTACCCATATTCATCTTCTTCCCTCTAGACTGTTGGATTCATTTGGGTTTGGAAGATTGGTTTGCATTAACGATGAAAATTCGCATAGAGGGAGGAGTCATTACTTAATTTTTTCTAGTAGATGGTGGAAGTAAATACATATGATGTAGCTGGCTCAGAAGAAAAATCGCAATTATAGAATAAAAAAAACCAACCACACCATCAACGTGATGTCATGGCTTTGCCTTATCTAAGTTGGTGTTAGGTCATATTGCATTACGTAAGATATCATAAAGGAATTATGGTTTTGTCTAAATTAGGTTAAGTTTTTTAGAATTGAAGATGACCTCTCTTCGACGTATACTCTCGAAAGAGGTACATCCTTTGGTATATAAGTCTATAATGAATTAAGGTACCATGCCAATAAGAATTGATCAAGAATTTCATCCTTGATAATTCATTTCCTCCTCCACCACTCTTCAATGTGATTATATATATGGGTAGCTTTATCATTCCTAAAATTGGACAAGAGATCAGTCTTTATGTCATATCTAACAGAAAGTTATAAGTGGTTCAAAAATACTATAGCCAAATTGTTGAACATAAAAAATGAACCCCCTTTTGTTTTTCAACTCAATATACCACTTAGCCACAATCCTTATAAGGTTATGCAAAAAGAGCCTCAACCTGATCAAATCATAAATCAAGAATTTCAAGGAACACCATAAATGAAAAGTAATAATATTATCAATAAGGCCCTCACCGAACTTAGTACCTTCAAACTTCAAAATTTCTAAAGGAATTTTGGTAGGGATTGGGGCCAATTTTGATCATAAGACATTAGATCATTTGTTAAATTCTAAATTTATGGAAAAATTAAAGTCACCATAAATATTGAAATAAATTGAAAGACATGGTTCCAACGTCTAGAAGGAGGGCCATTAAAAACATAGATTTTTACTAGCACCAAGTTGCTAAGGGTTGCTTGCAGAGAAGCATAGATTCATATTAAAACCCTGATTTCCATGTGAAAAGGAAGGGAGACCTCCACTTCTTGGTTCTCCCCCATGGACATGTCATACAAAGGGAAATACCCCTATTTTGGATTCTAATGTTTTGAAAATGAATTTTACCCTATTGGCATCATAAAAGAGGGGAATACATTACTTCCTCACTAACGAAAAGAGAAAACAGGACACTACAATTCGAGTACTAGAGGGTGGGAACATTCCACCTTTCTAACTCGTAAAACCTTGAAAAGGATTCCCCCCCATAGATAACAAATAAATAAGAGATATCGACTTCCCAAGGAGGGGTTTGAGGGAGGAATATGTCATCTACCAAATGGAAAACCTTGAAGAGGATTTTAACAATTCCTTGCATTAAAAGAAAATGAGGGAAATACTATGGAAAATATGTAAGATATTGTAGGAATCCTAATTGATCACATCCTGAAGATAAAAGCACCTGTTACCATGAGAATCCAAAGGTTTAATGCCCCCACTCGAGTCAGGGGTGCATATTTTCAAAATAGTTGAAGAGATTATATTAGCCATTTTGGTGGTAGGGATAGGAATATTAATCTCTCCTCCACTGACAACAAAAACCAAGGTTTGAATATCCCTAGTCCTAATAGCATTACTATGACTACTCATGTTGGACATTTTGAAAGAAGGAGAAAGAGGAGGATTAGTCTTAATAGAAGTCCACACAAATAGACAACCATAGTATCTAGATCTATTAAAGGAATTATATTTAAATAGAAGGTATTAGATATATCTTCAACCTTGAATTAATCAAGGTTATCTTGTGAACATTATAGAAACAATTATAGAACAGGAGCACACCCTTATAAATCCATAATAAACCCTTAAGCTTTTATCTCGTATGCAACTTGTGTTCCCTTTAGCAGAGGGTCCACTTCCATAGGTTATGGTTGCACTCGCTTTAATGAAATAGTATTTTTTAGTATGCACCTTTAGGAAAAAGGTTAGGAATCCTTTTGGACCAATGCATTTATCAATCATCCATCTTGAATTTATAGAATTAAAATTACAATACAAATACCCTAAGGCTAACTACGAGCAAAGAGAACACCACTAGATAAGGGTTAAAGCTAAAAAAATAAAAAATCCCTCTAATATTATCACTTTGGGTGATTAGGACTAGAAATTAGAATATATATGAGCAGTTAAAGGGCTTCTGAGTGAAAGCTCGGGAAGATTAGGGCCCAAGAATTTCTAATGAAGGTGTGAGAAGTACTTACACTAGCCTCCCAAGATATTCATAAGTACCCTTGCTTCACATGGAACCCTATAGGAGAATTTTATCATTAATATAACATCTTCCTCAAGTATCATAGGTATTCACCCCTTTAGTCTCCTAGGAGGCCCCTAGGAAAGGAAACTAAATTTCTAGGTAACAATCAATGACTAGGGGGAACAATCATAGAGTAGATTCTAATATAAGTTAGAAAGGGGTTATCTCTCTTCCCTTATTGTAACATGACCTAGTTCTTGAGTCCTATGTTAGAGGAGCTTCCAAAGAAACTCCTATGTGACATTAGAATGCTCCTTTATTTTAGTAAGCTTCAATGTTTTGGTTTGAGTGGCATTACAAATTTAACTATCCAAACCTATTCCAAGCCCATAAATTGACCTAGACTTGTTGATTTTCTATGACAAATGAAAGTATAGTATATTTAGTTAAGAATCTATTTTAGTTGGTTGTTTATTAGTTAAAAGGTGGTATAAGTGTAAAAAATGATCTTTTACCAATAACTGCAAAGGTTAGCTCATTGGTCGAGTCCTTGTCGTTAAAACACATCTTATTTTTGAGAGGTCACAGGTTCAATTATCTTGAAACTCTCGGGGGTCAAGCTCCATTGTTGAACTAGTAGGAAGTGATATTTTCGGGTAGATCTACCTAGTACAAATATTTTGTGGATGTAGTAGTTATCAATATCTGGGGACTGTCAACCACATAGGAAAAAAAAATGACTTTTGGACTAGACATAAAGGGACCAAAATAATAAAAATAACTTTTAAAGTAAGTGAATTTTCTTCAAAAGAAAAGCTTTATTATTTTTATTTTTTTAATTATAACTCTACAAACACTTTGAGAAATGAAAACTTTTTCTTTTCCTTTTCAAATATTGCAAAAGTAACTACCTAATCTTTTGAAATTATAACTTTTCATAATGAATCTAAACTACTACACAATGCAAAGACACTTTAATGCAATTGCATAGAAACTAGATGCACAAGACACTATTAATGAAAATGAGATGCAACATGATAAAATTGAAACGAAATGGATGCAAACCACAATAAAATAGTGTATATAAGAATAAACTAAATGAAAATTTTTGCAAAAGAAACACTGGTGCAAACAAGATGTAAGCCAAAAGTAAGCCTACTCAACTTTTCTTTTTCATTCTCAATAAAATGTCTATAAACAAAACAAAAATAAAGAAACATCAAGCAATTTTTTCTTCTTTCTTTTTTTATCTTTATATGAAATATAAACTACGCCAAAAGTAAATCATGCAAACACACACGATCAAGACTTAAACTCCTTTCCACAAGCAGGCTTTCAAAATAAAACAAGAATGAAAACAAGAAAGGTAATCCCATAATAACAACTAAAGACTCAAAACTCTATAAAATTGAATTACCAAGCCATGACTAAACAAAGTAAATAACATTTTGCACTAACAAACCTTTATGGTCCCAAAAGAGATAAACCCTAAACAAAGAAAATACTTCTTGCACCAATTGGAAAGTAAATTCGTAAAGACTCAAGTATGACATTAGAAAACTAACTCAACAAAAAATAATTGATTGAACCCAACCCATATAACCTTTTAATAAAACTTTGGACACCCTAGAAGATGAAAAGGATTTCACCTTTGAGACAAATCTGTGATTGTTACAAAAAAAAATCAAATGCACACATGATTTAAACTGAAGAAGATATTGTATATAGATGATTGTTACTAAATAAATAGGCATATACAAACTACCATAGAAAATTTTAAAGAAGAGGAAAATGGACTACACACAGAAAACTAAAGAAAAGTTGAATAAAAGAAAATGAAACTAGAAAACAGACAAAAGAGAGTAAAAATGACCTAATAATTAATAAAAAACCCTAAGAGAGAAACTTAAGAAATTTTCTGCCCAACGGAGTGCCCAATTATGTTTTCGATAATTACTTCCCTATGTTTAGGGATTAAAGCCACAATACATTGAGGATAAGAAACACAAACTCTATTCCCACAAAATAAGAAAAATACATTAAACTGTTATCTAGGGTTGATGTATGCACATAGGAAGATGAAGGTGGATGTACATTTCTCATCTAAATCATTCTTCTTATATCTTCTTTTATCAACCTATTTATAACACAACAAATAAATCTTAGATAGTAGCATATTCAATGAAAAATTGATTGCATAACTTGAAATAAATTCACAATTGAATGCACAATAATATGCTAGACTACAAAAACATTAAATTGGAACAAGGGAAATAGTTTATCATTATTGAGTAAAAAATAATACAAAATGATACAATGAACCTTGTAACTCACTTCAAGCATCGTATAAAACCATCCTCCAGGTTCCTTCACTCTGGGCCACCGAAGGTATTTTCCAATAGTCTTGCAGTTCCAAGCTAAATTATAGAGATAAAGGGAACAATTTAAGGGAAAGAAAGAATATTAGGAAGCAAGAGTTTCTTGGCCAAAGCATAGGGAAATGAAAAATTAGGAATTTCACTAGCGTAAGGATGCTAGATTAAGGGATCCAATGAAATTTTACACCACCCTTGTTATGATTTTGTAGTCCCAATAATTGATTGGAATCATTGGGGTATGTGATATATAAAGTGGCTTCTAGTCAAACTCATAAACCCTACCTAAAAATGTGCTATAATGCATACATTTAATTTTATTTGGTGAATTTTGAAGACTTAAGCAAGTTTTTTCTAAAAGACCTACAAGAATACATGTTATTATTTTGTGAGAGTCACTTGTGTGTTTATTATTCTAGAGTAACTGTAGTGTATGTGAAATCAAATAATGTTTCTTGAATAGTTCTTAGGGGAGAATAAGTTTACATTGGGGAAGGGAAGGATAATAATTGCATATCCATGTCAATGTGGGAAAAGAGGCTATAACAATGAGGGTTTGTGAAGGAAGGTTGTGCATGGGCATTGAAAAATAGTTCATAATGTTTTTCAAAAATATTTCAAGGTGATATAAAGTATCAATGAGGTATCCTTGTTGTGTTATGTTCTTATCCACTAACAATATTTTTAGATGATTTCCTATTTTTTTCTTGTGAGAAAAATTTAGATGATAACAGTAGTAGATTACAATAAAGTATGTAATAGGCCTTATCCTATCCAATATCTCAAATCAACCATAACATTTGGCTACTCGCTTAATGTAGAAACCTTGTTTCAAGGGAATTTCCTTTGGTTTCACTTCTAGAAACATGTGCTCTCTAGTTTTAAATTTCCTTCACATTTTTCATTTATTTGCATAACTCTTTTGTGTCTCATGTTCCTATTTTAAATTATTCTTGATTTAACCATTTGATCATCCATTTCTCTAAGAAAGTATGGCCAAAGTATTACTCTATCCACTAGATTGTCCAAACTAATTGAAGTATTACACATGTTTTTATACAATTCCTCTGATGGAATCATCTTCAATAAATATTTATCTCCATTATAATAGGTGGTCTATTAAATGCATATTAATCCTATTACTTGGATGAGATATCCATCACATACATTCTTAACATATCTTTAATCACTTAATTGTATCACCATTTTTCCCATTCATTTGTGGGTTATATGTTGCACTGACATTTATATTTGTACCAAAACCCTTAAATAATCCTTTCCAAACATTTGAGGTAAAATTTGGATCTCTATCTAAAATAATTTCCTTAGGTATTCCAAATAACTTGGAAATATCTTTCAATTAAATCTTTTCTATATGTTATACCTTATGATCCACCTTAACTAGATTAAAGTAAGCAGCTTTGGTTAATTTTTCCATGACTTCTATTATTAGATCATGATGCCTTGTTGACTTGTCCTCGGAAACTTAATGATAAAATTAATAGTTACCACTTCTAATTTACACTCTAGAATTGGTAATGGGTATAGAAATTCTACCAAATGTATGTGCTCAACCTTTACTCTTTGATCTTCCATACAATTGGTTATATAACTTGTTATCACTCTAGTAATTCTCAAAGTTGTGAGATTTTGATTAATAGTTTAAATAATATCAGAGGTAACCACAAACCTACTTTTAAGATTTAGGATCTAGCCTTCCTAAGGCTCAGAGAGGGCTCTCTCTATAAGATTTAACTTCGTTTTTATATATGATTTTAGGCTAGTTATACAGGGAAAATTGGTTTTGGGGTTTTGATTTGTTTTGGTGGGAAAATCACTTAATGAGATGGATAGCTGTGGATCTATAATCCATTGGGTAGATGGAGTCAATGTGTCAAGCAGATAAATCAGGATCAAGGTCTAAAGTCAAATTTAAAAGACCTTAGCAAGATTTTGAAAGCTTCCAACTCCCAGTAAACCCTTGTTCCGCATAAAATTCCTAAATTCACAGGTATTTCTCAAGAAAAATACCTATCCTTCCATTTGAAAAGAAATATAATCTTGAAATTTGAACCTTTTAATACCCGTTTTCCTTAGAAACACCCATATTAACACATAAAATCATCTCTGCTGCAAACCCTGAGAATTTCATAGTTTCTGAAAGCTATAATTTGTTTTTTAAGAAAAATATGATTGATTTTGCCATATGTAGACCTTTAGAATCCCTTTGAATGATTCAAAGTCTTCCACAGTGCTTAAAAAACCCCTTGGCATAAATATTTTACTATTTTAGGATTTTTTTCATTAAAGAAATCCACAGTAAACCCTTGGTAGTTATTCCTAAGTCTGTAAGAGTTAAAGAATTGGGTTTTTAAGCAAAATTGATAGTTTGAGGAAGAGAAAACCAAATTTAACCTGTTGTAGTCCAAGAGAAACCTTTGTTATACTAAAAATACCTTCTGTAAACAATTTAATCTTACAGAAGTGTGTTAAAAACCTAAAAACAGAGTTTTTAAGATCAAGAAAGGTTAAATTGTTAAAAAAAACCTATCAATGGCAACTAAAAACACAATTGTCATCAATCCACTACAACCTCCTATTGTAGATGTTGAACATACCCCATTGGATGATGTAGACTATAAAATCACTGATCCAGTAACTGAATATAACCTTCTTGAGCTCCACTGCTGGAGCCAAGAGAAATCTTTGGACCAAGTAGATGATGTGCTCATTTGGGAGTCTAATTTTCCCAAGTATGTTGTTCCCCACACACATCAATGCCCCGAGGTCATTAGATTATGCCAAACTCATTATTCCCCAAATCAAAGAGCAATTATCAATGCTGAAAAATAAGTTTTGTTCACAATAACAACTGAATCCATAAAGCAAATGCTTCATTTGCAGCCTGAACCCAATGCAGTCCCTTTGTCCATTGAAGTTCTGACAAAGTCCTATTTGGAATTATATTTTCCTAAAATATTCCAAATTTTCCAAACATTTATGCCCTCCTATGTGGAAATTCCAAAGCTAAATCTTCCCTATCCCTCTTCAAAATTCCCAGAAGGAACAAGACACATTATCTCAATGCTGTCTTTTATCCTTAGTTACTTTTCTGATGAACATACAGATGCATCTCTAATTGGTTTTCTGTCCATATTTGTGCCTGGTCAGCCTCCTACAGTTATCTATAATTTTGCTGAGTATATTTCTGATAACATTCATGAACAACTTGTTAAACTTCCTACTGAAGGTGTGTTTATATACACCTCATTTCTCTTCCATATGTTCCTCTACTTTCAGTCAAATAAGTTTCCAATAGCTTTTCAAAATATGGATGTAGAGGGAAATGAACAATTTATTATTTTCTGGACTTCGTTGATCAGAAAGGAGTCAACTGAGTTTACATATGTAGACTTCACAGACTGTTTTATCCATCCATTGGCAAATATTCTTAAAAACAGTGTGCAACCTAGAATCAATGATGAAATTAAGAATTTTTTACAGTTATCAGAACAAAGCAGGACAGGTGATTGGTATTTTGTTGAATTCTTAGTTAAACTGAGAGGGGGGGGGGGAGGGGGTGAATCATTTTAACTCATACATAAGATTTTTAAATTTTTCATCAACTTATTTACAACTTAATTTTATAACCAACCTTAATATGTGAACAGTATTAATATGTTGCAGCAAGTATTAAATTAATGTGACATCAAACTCATTATGAGAGCAGCAAACATTAAGCATATTTGGTAAATCATATCAGTACATAGGTAACACACATAGAGACAACAGATATAAGTGGAAACCCATAAAGTGATAAAACCACATCTTATTATTATTGTGATGCAAAGGCAAGCTCCAACTCCCTCTCACCACTGTTTTTCTGCAGGCACCAACCTACAGGAGGCTCCAACCTCAGTCAACTACAACTAACAACTATCAAGCTTCAACTTGATAGGGAAGCCCCAACTTTCTCAATTTATCAAAAGAAATGTTTACTGATTTACCTCAGATATCAGCTTTGTTCTGTAGCATCTCTTTCTGCTCCAATCTTCCTTGTCTTATCTACCTCAATTTTCCATACTTTGCATTCTCTATTTTCACTCTCTCTAACCTCCCTATGCATATCAAGATGATATTACTTATAGAGACTTCCTGATGACTATTTGTTTTCCTCTAGGAATTTGAAATGGATAGCCATACCTCTTAGTCTTCTGCCTTCTCATTTCTTTTCCAGCTCACTCAAAAAAATATAACTGTAGGTATTAATTTTAACATTACAGTGGGATATTTGTTCTCTTCTAGAGACTTGCCAATGCATCACAAACAATATAAACCAATTAAAACCATTTACATTTAATTACAATGAGAGCTCCAACTCACTCATTCAGCCTCTTTGGTTCACTGTGCTTGTCTTTTCTATGACTATATTTGTCCCTTTTTCTTCTCTGTATGCCTTTCTGTTTATTGCTGTTGCGTAACTCCTGTATGTATGTAACTGCGGTTTTTATATCATGCAAATCAATGCTCAGCATAATAATAATAAGGCGTCTTTAATATGTGCACTTTCGTGTTATATAACTTAAGTAACTTCTGGCGTTATAATGATAAAAGATAGTTTTAATACATAAAATGCCCTTACGGGCCCACTCGCCGAACTTGCTCAAATCTCCGATGCGATGTATCACTTCTCGATTACTTCCGATTGTGATTAATCACAATCACACCTTCCATTTATATGTTCCGATGCTCCGCTCCTTCTTCGATGTGATCAATCATTGTTCACTTTGAAATGCCGATGCGATGAATCGCTCCAATGTGATGTATCACCTTTCGAATATTTCCGATTGCGATTAATCGCAATTGCGACTTCCATTTATATGTTTCGATGCTCTGCTCCTCCGTCAATGCGATCAATCACTGTTCACTTTGAAATGCTGATGCGATGTAACACTGTTTAATTGATACCGGAACTCAAACATATATGAATTGTCATTTAGAAGCCCATCGGTTTCGGAACTTCATCGCAATCGCAATCTTTTGTTAACATGTTCCGCTGCCAACTTTTCTCCGATGCGATTGGGTGAGGGTCCCACAATATAATAATTTGCTTGTTTTAAAGCCAAGTGATAGAACCTTTGGTTCTTTTGATCTCGCGCTCAATAATATAATACATATGCTTTGTATTATACCTTTGGTCCCTTGTCCATAAAGCGCTCCATATATATATATATATATGCTTTGGACCTTTGTATATAAAGCACAACATTTGTAACGTGCTACATATATATAAGCTTCCGCTTTAGCTTTGATGTATCCTCCAGCGTGGGTTATGATTCTCGGAATTTTATGTCGGGGGGGTCCCACACTATATGTATAATATTATCTGTTAACATAGTATTAAGTCTTTCGCTCAGACTTAAACTCATCACTAATGTGTATATATATATATTTATATAACCTTTCGGGCTCCGTGGTTCATTTAATGTTTCCGCTCCCAGCATAGACTTAGCCATGTTCTTCATTCGAACCTTAGTCTTAATGCTACAAATGGTTCCTTTTCTTTTAATTACATACACCGAGCTTATAGCATTCACTCAAAGTTTATATATATAAATGCAACACATATATCATATTATGGATCATGGGTTCCACGCTCTACTGTTCACCCTCGTCAATTAAGTATATCCACGACTTCATTATCATATATTTATCAATGCCCGAATTAACCCTAGATTTTAGCATAGACCCCGACGCATCAACATTCTATTTATATTACTCCTTGACTTTGGTATTACACTTTAGGCATTTCAAATTGTATCAATATGCATCCAACAAAATCCACACATGCATTTGCCTGTGGTCCCACAACATACGACTTAACATTTGAGTTATGTTTCAATTAACCATACAACTGTTGATTCGGGCCCACTAATTAACGCACCACACACATATGATGGTTGAAATGATGTCACTTTGTCTTGGACGATCCAACGATCATCGCCCATTATCGCGTAATTTAGATGTACTGACTTTAATTCTCAGAAATTGCGCGATGAAAATGGTTTTGGAAAACCATCTTAGGACACGTGGCATCCAAAGACACATAGCGCGTTCATTTTGGCAATACAGTTTACCACTTTTGACACCGCGCGATACTACCAGTTTGCTTACTTCTGGTTTGAATGTTCACACTTAGGGTTTTTCTTCAGTTCATGGTTCTGCTTCAATAAATAATGTCGCGCCTTCGTTATATACATATTCATATAAGCTCTGTTCAACCTATACTATATAAATACCCTTCTTGATTTTGTTATATACCTTTCTTCAACACTTTGATATATATGAACCCTGTTTCATTGCTATCATTTCACTATTGGTTTGTTAATGGCTCTGCCTCTGCCTCTACTGCTCCACTGTTTCATCTCTGCCTCTGTACATATCTTGTCACTGTATTTCCTATTGCTCTGCCAAATATGCACTCCTGTCACTATATTTTCCTTAGCCTCTGATGCTCGACCGTTTCATTTCAACAATATTCTTCCGCTTGTCTCCTTTGCCATCTATGTCGTCTCCTTTGTGCTGCTTGCTTCTCTTTTTGCTGCCCTGTCTCTGTAAATATACTCTCCCTCTGTTCTTCTCATGCTCCCTGTAAATATAATCTCCCTCTATTCTTCTCTGTTGTCTTCTCCTTTGCTTCTGCAGCTGTCCTTTGTCTGTCTCTGCCTCTGCTTCCTCCTTTGCCATCAATGACAACATTTCCAACAGTCTCCCCCTTTGGCATTGATGGCAATACACTTCCTCTGTTTGCCTTTTAGGACCCTTTCTTCTGTTGCTTGTTCTTCCTCCCCCTTTGACATCAATGGCAAGGGGTTGCTCATTTAGCAATGTGCTTTTGAATCTCGTTCTTGTTGTTCTGATCTTGAGGACTTGTTTCATTCTTTCCTTGCTAGTTGCTCTCCCCCTGGAATGATATTTTCATTTCTGTTCTCCCCCTGAAGCAATGCTTTCTCTTCATATCAGAGAGTAGCATCTACAAATACTACCCCTAGTCTATCTCTCAAATACTCAAATGGTTCTCTAGCAAGAGGTTTGGTGACTATATCTTTTGTCTGTTCTTTAGTTGGCACATACTCTAGCTTCACTACCTTCTGAGCTACTTGTTCTCGGAGAAAATGATACTTGATTGGGATATGCTTAGTTTTTGAATGAAGCACAGGAATTTTTGATATGCTTATAGCACTTGTATTATCACATTTGATAGAGATAGGTTCATCAATGCTTATCTTCATGTATTCGAAGGTTTGCTTCATCCACATGACTTGTGTGCAGCATGCTGTTGCTGCTATGTATTCTGCTTCTGCTGTAGATAGAGAAATATATGTTTGTTTCTTGCTTAGCCATGCCACCAGAATTTCTCCTAGATAGAATGCCCCTCCACTAGTGCTTTTCCTGTCATCCACATAGCTGGCCCAATCTGCATCTGTGTATGCTGTCAAAGTGAAGCTTTTTCCTTTTGGATACCATATCCCAAACTGTACTGTTCCTTGTAGATATCTAAATATTCTTTTGACTGCTAGAAGATGATTTTTCTTTGGTGTTGCTTGATATCTAGCCACAAGTCCTACTGCTAGCATGATGTATAGCCTTGATGCTGTCAGGTAAAACAGACTTCCTATCATGGATCTATAGAGTCTTTGATCTATATCAGCAGATCCATCATCAGCACATAGTTTGCATCCCGTGATCATGGGAGTTGACACAGGTTTGCAGTCTTCCATTTTGAACTTTTTCATCATTTCTTTTTAGTATTTTTCTTGTGACATGAATGTACTTGTGTTATTTTGCTGAATTTGAAGTCCTAAATAGAAACTAAGCTCTCCAATCATAGACATCTCAAACTTTTATTTCATCTCCTCAGCAAACCCTTTTTCTAGTTCATCTCTATTGCTTCAACATATACTAATACAATCAGGAGTTCATTTTCATGGGCTTTTATGTATAGATTTCTGTCTACTCCTCCTCTCTAAAAGCCTTGTTTTTGCAAGTATTTATCCAACCTTGAGTACCAAGCATAAAGAGCTTGTTTTAGTGAATATAGAGCCTTCTTTAGTCTGCATACATAGTCTTCTTTGTCTGTTAATGAGAAGCCTTCTGGTTGTTCCATGTAGACGTCTTCTTCTAGATCTCCATTCAGAAAAGCCAATTTCACATCCATTTGATATACCTTGAAGTCTTGGTAGCATGCAAAGGCCAGAAAAACTCTGATAGCTTCCATTCTGGCTACAGGGGAAAATGTTTCATCCTAATCAAGTCCTTCGATTTGTGAATATCCTTTGCAGACAAGTCTGGCTTTATTCCTGATTACCTATCCTTGCTCATTCATTTTGTTTTTGAATACCCATTTTGAGCCTATGGAATTTTTCTCAGTGGGTCTAGGAACTAGTTTCCAGGTATTGTTCTTCTCAATTTGGTCCAATTCTTCATTCATAACATTCACCCAATACTTGTCCTTGCTGGCTTCTTCAAACTTATTTGGCTCTATTTGTGATAGCATGGCTATGTATACCTCTTCTGTATGTTTAGTTAGTTGCCTTCTTGTCTGGACCCCTAATCTCTTGTCTCCAATGATATGATCTTCAGGATGGTTCTTTTGAGTGTATCTTGAGGGTGCTTTTGAGCTCAGTTCAACATCTTTTGTTGTCTTGCTGGTTTCATCATCATCTTGGTTTTCTTATTCATGGCTGTCTGAAGGACTGTTGCAGTCTGTACATCTTGTATTGTTTAGAAGTTCTTCATCAAATCTTACGTCAATGCTTTCTATAATTTTTCGAAGAGTCTTGTTGTAGCACCTGTACCCTTTACTTTTGGATGCATATCCCAGAAATATCCCTTCATCTGCTCTTGCATCAAATTTCCCCAGATTTTCATCATTATTCTTTATGTAACACTTGCTTCCAAAGATTCTAAAGTGCTTGATTGAAGCCGGTTTACCATGCCATAGTTCATAGGGAGTCTTGTCACTGATTGGCCTTAAATGAGCTTTGTTTAGAATATGCACGGCTGTGTGTACTGCTTCTACCCAAAAGGTCTGAGGAATATTACTCTCTTGCATCATGGCTCTGGAAATTTGTTGTATAGACCTGTTTTGTCTTTCTACTACTCCATTTTGTTGAGGTGTCCCTACAATAGTAAATTGTTGCTTAATCCCATGTTCATTGCATAGGTCTGCAAAGTCATAATCTGTGAATTCACCTCCTCTATCTGATTTGATGCATTTTAGCTTGCATCCTATTTGATTTTCTGCTAATGCTTTAAATATCTTGAATTTCTCCAATGTTTCCGATTTATTCTTGAGAAATGCAACCCATGTCATTCTGGAGAAATCATCTATTATCAACATGAAGTAGGATTCTCCACTTGGTGTTTTAGTTCTTGCAGGTCCACACAGGTCCATGTGCACAAGCTGGAGTGGTATTCTTGTTGATAACTCATCTTTGGCCTTAAAGGATGTGTGGGTCTGTTTGCCCAATTGACAAGATTTGCATATGGTATTAGAAGCCCTTTTTATTTCTGGCATGTCTTTGACAACTTTCTTCTTGCTCAATATGATGATATGATCAAAGTTGAGATGTCGCAACCTCTTATGCCATAACCATGACTCCTCAAGTTTGCTAAGATGGCATGCTTCATCTTCTTCTTTCACTATGTAAACATTACTCTCTATTCGAACACCTTTGAGCAGAGTCTTAGTTGTGTTTGATCTGACTTCACAGTCTTGTGCTCTAAAAAGAACTTCACAGCCTTTATCACACATTTGACTGACACTCAGCAATTTTTCTTTCAGCCGATCTACAAATAGTACATCTTGGGCCTTTCCTCTGCCATTATCTAGGCTAACTGAGCCTTTTCCTTTGATTTTTCCTAATTTATCATTGCCAAAAATAACATTGCCAGATTTATTTTCATCAAAAGTTATAAATTTGCTTCTGTCTCCAGTCATATGTTTTGAGCAGCCACTGTCCAAATACCATTGGCTTTTCAGGTCATGAGCAGTTAGAGCCAGGTCACATTTGTTCACCTTCTTTTTCCACTGGAAGCATCCTTTTGTTTGGAAATTTTTGTGGGATGATGAACCACATCCTCTGAGAGGACATTTGGAAGGCATATGTCCAATTTTATTGCATACACATCATTTGATCATAATTTTTGCAGAATTGTGAGCATGAGAAAAATTTCTTTGATTCATAAACCTCCTTGAGGTGTTGAACATCAATCTTTGTCCATATTTTCTGTACTCAATGATTTTATGGCCAAATTCCTTACAATAAAAGCAGTAGCCATAGAAACTATTTGCATACCTGATGTGAGGTTGTCTTCTCCATTTGTTTTCTTGAGGCAGTCTCTTCACTGTTTGCATCTTTTGCTACTTTGAATTACTCCTCCTTGTATGACAGTATGCAGCAATGTGTCCCAGCTTGTGGTAGGCATAACAGGTAGCATTTTTCATAGGAGGGAAGAATCTCCTTTGATGGCTTCAAAATTTGACATACTCAAGGGTATATGATCCATTTTCTGTTGTCTTAGTACTTATTGCATTATTTGTTGTTAGAGGTTTCTTCTGATCTCTGTCTCCCTCATTACATGTTTCTTCTTTTGTGGGAATCATTTGAGCTGCTTCATCATCCTTATTTGCTTTTACAAAAATAATATTTTTGTTTTCTTTTTCTTTGCCTTTACTTGATTCTCCTTCATAGCCTAATCCTGCTTTTATCAGAGGAGATCTTTGAGCATCCAGAATTTCATTCAACTTACCAGAGCTTGTTGTTTGAGAAGAATTTATAGACACTTTCCTTTGAGCATTTTCTAATTTCTTCCTCAGACATACTACTTCTTCTTCCAACTTCTCTTGTTCTTGAGTTTTATCCTTGATTTGCTTAAGTAACATATCTTCTATCTTCTTGGCTTCTTCAAGCTTTATCTTTAGCTGCATGAGGACTTATGAATTTTGTTCTTCTCGTACATACTTGAGGAGAATGTCCTTTTGTTTTCTGCACTTCAGTTTGAGTCTGTCAATCTCCTCCAGGGCACTTCTTAGCTCCCCCTCAAGGTCAACTTCACCTTGTTCTTCATCTTCTAGCAGGAGTCCTTCAAGTTCTTCTATGGCCATCAGTAAAAATTCAGAGGTTCCTTCTTCACTTGAGGGTTCATCTGAGTCTTCAGATGCACTGCTGTTTTGTTGAGCATAGAAGGATTTTCTATTGAATTTCTTTCCTTTCTGCCAGTGCTTTGATGAATTTTTCCATGATTCTTGAGCCTGATTCCTTACTTTCTTATGAGGACACTTAGCAGCATAGTGTCCAACTCTTCCACAGTTAAAGCATTTGAAAGGAAGTTTACCTTTGTATTTACCTGAGCCTCTATCCAGTTTCTTGACAAATTTAGCCTCTTCTTCATCAGAGGAAGAATATATATCTTCATTTTCTTCTTTCTTCTTTTCTGTTTTAAAAGCTGCCTCCCTCGTACTTGGCTTATTCTATGGGAGTCTCATCTCATAGGCTGTTAGATTTCCAAGTAACTGGTTCATAGTCAAGGTTTCCCAATCAGCGATTTCTTCTATTGCAGACACCTTGGTATTAAAAATGGGTGGAAGATATCTTAGAATCTTTTGCACAATTATACTTTCTAGTATGGTTTCTCCAAGAGCTTTCATATTGTTAACAATTTCTGTAACTCTTAAGAAGAAGTTGCCAACATCTTCATCATCATTCATTTTTAAATTTTCAAACTGAGCTCTATATACTTGAATTTTGGCAATCTTTACCTTTTTATTTCCCTCATGGATATTCTCTAGAGTATCCCACATATCTTTAGCAATCTTACTGTGCATTATTTTGATAAATTCAACCTCACAAAGTCCACTTAAGATTGCGTTCATGGCCTTTGCATTTGCTACAAATTCTTGTCTAGCTTCTCTCTCTGGGTCAGTTGCCTTTGGGGCATATCCAAATTCTACAGCAGCCCAAACCTCTATTCCTAGAGACATTATGTATGCTCTCATTTTTATTTTCTAGAAGCCATAATTAGCACCAGTGAAGAAAGGGGCTTTATTGGTTGAGCTTCCTTCTTGACTAGCCATCCTGGGGGCCTAGGATCTCCTTTCAGAGGTTAAACTGGTACAAAAGGAACTGGCTCTGATACCAATTGTTGAATTCTTAGTTAAACTGAGAGGGGGGAGGGGGGTGAATCAGTTTAACTCATACATAAGCTTTTTAATTTTTTCATCAACTTATTTACAGCTTAATTTTATAACCAACCTTAATATGTGAACAGTCTTAATATGTTGCAGCAAGTATTAAATTAATGTGACATCAAACTCATTATGAGAGCAACAAACATTAAGCAAATTTGGTAAATCATATCAGTACATAGGTAACACACATAGAGACAACAGATATAAGTGGAAACCCATAAAGGGAGAAAACCACATCTTATTATTATTGTGATGCAAAGGCAAGCTCCAACTCCCTCTCACCACTATTTTTCTACAGGCACCAACCTACAGGAGGCTCCAACCTCAGTAAGCTACAATTGACAACTATCAAGCTTCAACTTGATAGGGAAGCTCCAAATTCCTCAAATTATCAAAAGAAATGTTTGCTAATTTACCTCGGATATCAGCTCTGTTCTGTAGCATCTCTTTCTACTCCAATATTCCTTGTCTTCTCTGCCTCAGTTTTCCATACTCTGCATTCTCTATTTTCACTCTCTCTAACCTCTCTATGCATATCAAGATGATATTACTTAAAGAGACTTCCTGATGACTATTTTTTTCCTCTAGGAATTCGAAATGGATAGCATACCTCTTAGTCTTCTGCCTTCTCATTTATTTTCCAGCTCACTCAGAAAAATATAACTGTAGGTACTAATTTTAACATTACAGTGGGATATTTGTTCTCTTATGGAGACTTGCCAATGCATCACAAACAATATAAACCAATTAAAACCATTTACATTTAATTACAATGAGAGCTCCAACTCACTCATTCAGCCTCTTCGGTTCACTGCGCTTGTCTTTTCTGTGACTGTATTTGTCCCTTTTTCTTCTCTATATGCCTTTTTGTTTATTGCTGTTGCGTAACTCCTATATGTATGTAACTGTGCTTTTTATATCATGCAAATAAATTCTTGGCATAATAATAATAAGGCGTCTTTAATATGTGCACTGTCGTGTTATATAAATTAAGTAAATTCTAGTGTTATAATGATAAAATATCATTTTAATACATAAAATTCCCTTACGGGCCCACTCGCCGAACTTGCTCAAATCTTCGATGCAATGTATCACTTCTCGATTACTTCCGATTGCGATTAATTGCAATTGCACCTTCCATTTATATGTTTCGATGCTCTACTCATTCTTCGATGTGATCTATCACTGTTCACTTTGAAATGCCGATGTGATGAATCGCTCCAATGCGATGTATCACCTTTTGAATATTTCCGATTGCGATTAATCGCAATCGCAACTTCCATTTATATGTTCCAATGCTCTGCTCCTCCTCCGATGCGATCAATCACTGTTCACTTTGAAATGCTAATGCGACGTAACACTGTTTACTTGATACCAGAACTCAAAAATATATGAATCATCGTTTAGAAGCCCATCGGGTCCAGAACTTCATCATAATCGCAATCTTTTGTTAACATGTTCCGCTGCCAACTTTTCTCCGATGCGATTTGGTGAGGGTCCCACAATTTAAGACTTTGTTTGTTTTAAAGCCAAGCAATAGAACCTTTGGTTCTTTTGATCTCGCTCTAAATAATATAATACATATGCTTTGTATTATACCTTTGGTCCCTTGTCCATAAAGCACTCCACACACACACACACACACACACACACACATATATATATATCTATATATGCTTTGGACCTTTGTATATAAGGCACAACATTTGTAATGTGCTGCATATATATAAGCTTCCGCTTCAGCTTTGATGTGTCCTCCAGTTTGGGTTATGATTCTCAAAATTTTATGTCGGGGGGGGTCCCACACTGTATGTATAATATTATCCGTTAACATAGTATTAAGTCTTTTGCTCAGACTTAAACCCATCACTAATGTATATATATATATATATATATATATATATATATATATATATATATATATTTATATTTATATTTATATAACCTTTTAGGCTCCATGGTTCGTTTAATGTTTCTGCTCCCAGCATAGACTTAGTCATGTTCTTCATTCAAACCTTAGTCTTATTGCTACAAATGGTTCCAGTTCTTTTAATTACATACACCGAGCTTATAGCATTCACTCAAAGTTTATATATATAAATGCAGCACATATATCATATTATGGATCATGGGTCCCACGCTCTACTTTTCACCCTCGTTAGTTAAGTATATCCACGACTTCATTATCATATATTTATCAATGCCTGAATTAACCCTCGATTTTAGCATAAACCCCGACGCATCAACATTCTATTTATATTACTCCTTGACTTTGGTATTACACCTTAGGCATTTGAAATTGTATCAATATGCATCCAACAAAATCCACACACGCATTTTCCTGTGGTTCCACAACATACGACTTAAAATTTTAGTTATGTTTCAATTAACCATACAACTGTTGATTCGGGCCCACTAATTAACACACCACACACATCTGACGGTTGAAAGGATGTCGCTTTGTTAACGACTCTACCTCTGCCTCTGCTGCTCCATTGTTTCATCTCTGGCTCTATACATATCCTGTCACTGTATTTCCTGTTGCTCTGCCAAATTTGCACTCCTGTCATTGTATTTTCCTTAGCCTCTGCTACTCGACCGTTTCATTTCAACAGTCTTCTTCCGCCTGTCTCCTTTGCCATCTATGTTGTCTCCTTTGCACTGCTTGCTTTTCTTTTTGCTGCCCTGTCTCGGTAAATATACTCTCCCTATGTTCTTCTCATGCTCCCTGTAAATATACTCTCCCTTTGTTCTTCTCTGCTGTCTTCTCCTTTGCTTTTGCTGTTGTCCTTTGTCTGTCTCTGCCTCTGCTTCCTCCTTTTCCATCAATGACAACATTTCAAACATATTTATACCAAAATCACATTGAAGTTAGAGTTTATGGGTCAAATTTAATTCCCTATAAGTTTCCAAAGTATTTACCAATGAGATTGTTTGCCTTAGAATATATTAGACAGATTCTGAACTCAAATTCTGTAAATTTTTTGGCTGCTAAAATGAAAACCCAATTTAAATTGAAAACCCAAGTGGGTCCCTTCATATGCAATAATAGAGAAGTAGGTGCAGAGGCAACAAAACAATTGTTAGAGTGTAAGTTCAGTGAAAGTTTCCTTTGGTACTATGATCTATATGGTATAATCAACAAGATGAGGGTAAAATGTAAATTAACCCCATATGTTCATGACAAGAATGGTTAGAAAATACATTGATAGAATCTCTTAAGCAAAGTGATACTAGTCACACTTTGCAGACTCCATCTCAGGAGGACAGAAGCACAAAAAGAAATAGGGAATAAGGCTCATATGCTGCTAAAACTACCAAAAAAACCAGGTTCAAACTCAGGTACAACAAGAAACCAAAGATCAATCAAGCAGACAAAGAAAAAGAGATAGTGGAAATTTTAGATGTAGAGAATCCAAAAAAAGACACTGTGACTCCCACAATGATTAAAAATGAGTAGCAACCTACTACTTCTAACACACAAATGATTCAGAAATAGAAAAGTGTGGAAGCATCATCATCAAAATAGGCAGAGGATAAAGATATGGATATAAAGGAGAAGTATAAATATATTAAAGCCAAAAATGAGGACATCAAGAATAAAATCCATTCTCAGTACTTGAAGCAGACTGCAGGGATTCAAAATAGGCTGCTTTCAGCCTTTGATTATAAAAATAAGAAATTGCTGATGTCAGTACTTCAACCTACAATGCAAACACCTAAAACAACAGGTGACTATAAAAAGGTTGATTTTGAAGTACTATTCCAAGACATTCATCCCTTGGACCAAATTGAATTCCACAAGAAAAGCTTAGAAATGCTGTATTCTACAATGATTACAAAAGCAATGAGTGCTCAAAAGCTCCATAATGTTTTGAAAAATGTAAGAGATCAACTCAAGGTTGAAAAAGCTTCATCATATTCTAAAGATACCAGAATCAAATCTTTAGAGGAGTTAGTGATTGAAGTGGGTTATGACCCTTCTAATGTGAAAGTTGCAGAAGAACTAGTAAAGAAGAAAAATGCTGATATTGGAGCACTCAGAAAACAACTGAAATTACCTCCAACAGAGCATCCACAGGACAAGGAAATTGTACAGGAAACAAATAAAAAATATGATATGATGAATCTCATAGTACATATGACAACAAAAATTAAGAAGATGGAAATTGAGATGGACAAACTAGTCCAAGAAAAAGAAGTTACTAAAGCAAAAGAAGTCCCTACAACTGTAATTCCTATGGTGACCACAACAGTACCATCAAATCTAGCAGAAGAACTAGACCCAAATATTCCATTGGCTACAACAGTGCTTGTAACTTCATCTACCACTTTTGCCACTGAGTCTTCTACTTCAGGAGTTCAGCAGTCAGATGAGGCTAGAAAATTGATAAAGGCAATGGAATAAATGTCCATACAAACTAATGAAATCAACAGATTAAAGGAGAAAATAAAAAATCTTGAAGATGACAAGAAGTTAGCACAAATCAATGCTAAAACTGAAGAGGAAAAAGCTAAGAGATTGAGTGAACAGTTAATGAAGTTGGAAACAGATTTGACCTTAAAAGATCCTATGGCACATATCAAAAATCAGTTATGGACCAATATCATTGAATCAATCAATGATACTTGGCCATCAATACAATTGATCTATGAACAGAAGGACTTGCTTAAAGTAGCCAGAGAAGAAATACAGAAGACCAAAGATGAATTGGGCACCAAACCTGAAGAAGCATTGGAAATTATCAAATTCCTCAACTCTAAAAATAAGCAGTAATTGGATGAGATAGGAATAACAGACAGGACATAAACCACACTGGAGGTAAGAAAAGTAATTTCCAAGAAGAACCTGATGAAACGGTTGGAAGAAAAGTGCCAAAATATGGATGTAGCCATCACAAGATTCATGGTGAAATTTGACATTTTGAGGCAAAAAGGACTTCCTAATATTCTAGTAATCAATGATAAATTGATGAAACAAGAAAATTATAATAAAAATATAAGGGAATTTCACAAAGAACAAGTGAACAAATCAGATTGGCAAGGGATTCCAACAGGTAAAGTTTTGCACAAAAGCATTGAAAATATGTTTTATTTACAACATGAGATAAAACACCTTTTTGTAGTTAAACAAACATTTGTAAGATACACAGAAGCAGATGAAAACTTCAGGAAACTCACAAAGATCAAATTACCAGAGGAATTATTCTCAAAGAAGCTGACAGATTTGCTGTAAAAATCAGTTTGCAGTAAGAAAAAATGAAAAACAGAGCTGTTGTTTTTACTACACAGTAAACAGATTTTGAAATAGTAAAACAATTTTTAGAGGTTAAAGTGTATCAACAGTCAAAGATTATCAGCATTCAAAGAGTATCAGATGAAAGATGAAGTTGAAAAATGATTAAATATCAAACTTCCAGCGTGAGGGACACCTCATTTTCCCAGCTGCAGCCCAAATCCAAACAACAAGATATTTAATTTGAATAAATAGGACAACTAGCAATTTGTTAGGTAGTTGTCACTATATTTTTGTAAAAAGATATTTTATTTTCCAAGAAAAATTCCTTAGATTGTTCTAGTATATTTTGTACTACTTTCATTTGAAGTATTGAGTGTGGATAAATTGTTTAAGATTTCTATAGCTGTTATATTTTGAACCTAAGGGTTTTTGTATCAAGTTCAAGTTAGAAGACTGGATCTCAAGCAATAAAACATCATATTAATGGATTCATGTGTTGGGCCACTGAAGTGAAGTATTTTCTAAACGTTATTTGTCAGTTTTCTTATGTTTTTCATCCATTCATGAATGTGTTCTAAATTTTAATGTGAAATCAAGAATTGTTATATGAGAATTTGTTAAAATCACTCTATTATTGTCTGGTTTTCATTTAAATGTTTTTTGCTGAAATCTAGACTACGAAACCCTTAATTGCTCCCTAATTTCAATTGGCCTCTCCCTTTTCATTCCTTATTTGGATTAAAGAATTCTTAATTGCTTGTTATACTAATTAAAACCATTTCATCATTAGCCTTTGAAGATCTGAAGTGACTCTACTATCTTGCCCTGTGAAAATTTGACTTTAGACCGTTTTAATAAGTTGTGAGTATATTTTCATAAAAAAATGTAATTCTGCCTTCCAGAAGAGTCTAATATACTAGGTGCAGTTCAGATCTACAACCTGCTTTCATAGTAGATAATCCTGACAGAATTGGAAAGAAAAATAAAAGAGTAGAGGATTTAGATAATAAAGTTTCATTATTCAAAGCTAATTCCCTTCCAAAAAAGCTATCAAGTTTACAACATATAGAATTTGATTTAAAGTTTGAACAATCGTTAATCAGAAAGTGATTTACATAGCACTATAATAGATCATGATTTTATTTCATTTATTGAAACTAAGAAGGAAACTGTTTTAGTAGATTCTGAGGAAAATATTTTTGAAGTTTATGATAAGCTTGAAGCAATAACTGATACTTTGATTAAAGAAATAGATGAAGCTTATTTACCGCATTCAGTTGAATTAAGTGCTTTATAAGCTTATACCCCTACGCCTTCTACCACTCATTTAGATACCAGCCTTATAGAATCTGTAGGTTCATCCCTATTCACTACTACTTCATCCATTATTTACACCACACTTCATTCCACAGATTCATTTTTTCCAAAGCAACCATTTCAACCTAGAGTATTATTCCCATCCTCCACCACCTCAACTCCATCCACTAGTTTTTCTTCTGCATTTACCAATACATCATTCTCATTCCCAAGTACCTCTTGATATATCCCAACTTCATCTTCTAGCATCTCAACCACATTTTCCAGTACATCTTCTTATATCCCAATCTCATCTCCAAGTTCTTTAACTACATCAGCAAGTACTTCTAGTTCTTCTCCAAGTACATCCAACTTACCTCCTAGCCAAGCTAGAATTCAAGCCATGGCTGCTAGATATGCTCCCTTGGTCCTTCCAGCACAATTACATGACATGCCCCAGGATTATCAAAGAAAAATACCTCAATTTGATGCAACCACTCAATACACTGCCCAAAAACATGTTAATAAGATGACAGACTATTTTGAACTTCATGAAATAGATGAGGCTGATGTCCAAATGAGACTTTTTGCTCAAACATTAACTAGTGAGGTGAAAAAATGTTTTAAAGGTTTAAATGCTGGAGTATTGCCGATTTATAATTTTTTCATAGATTATTTATTAATAAATGGGAAAATAAGAAAAATACACTACAAATCTTATCTGAATTTGAAAGCATAAAAAGAGCACCAAATGAAACATTCCAAGATTATTGTACTAGAAGCAACAACATTTGTAATTCAATTCCTGCTAATCTTAAGCCTCCTCCAGATTCTTTTCTTATCAAATCCCTGATGGATTTGATACAGACATAGCCTATCAATTGAGAGAGAGGAATATTGAAACTTTAGAGCAGATGCAAAGTAATGCTGTTAGTGTAGAGGCAAATTTGTTGGCTAGAAAAGCTAGATTAAGAAATGAAAGGAGAGTAACAATAAAAGAAGAGACATATACTTCAGATTTAAAAATAGATCAATTAGCAAAAACACTAGAGAGAGTGATGGATAGGTTAGATACTATGGAAAGGAATCCACAATGGGATAACCAACAACAAATTAGAAATCCCAATTTCAGGAAAAGAACCAACACTCGAAAATCTAGAGAATCAACACCTGACCAAACAATAAGACCACCTTTCCAAGAGAACTATGCTGAGAGTTTTCATCAAATGAAGATTATGAAGACACGATAAATCTAATGGGTATTAATGAAGATAAAACTATTTTTCTTACACAAGAAGATTAGGATTTATATGAGTTACAACAACTGCAATTAGATTTTGATGAATCTTTTGATTACAAGCAAGGTTATGAGTTTGCTATCAATGAAGTACATAAGAAATATAAACTTAGGAGCAAGAAAAACATAGAGCCTTCCACTAAGAAATCAGTCCAAACACAAAAAAAGAAAACAATATAGGCTCCTACCACTAAAGTTCTGCAAACTCTCCCTAGGGAAACCAAATAAAACTCTAGTTCATCTTAGAAAGTTTCAAGTACTAAAAATTCACCTAGTCCCAAAATTGTTGACATCACAGATGATGTTGTCCAAACATCAATAGATTCACAAAAATATGTTTCTTTCAAGACAACTAATTCTGCTAAAATCACAATTTTAGACTCTAAAACACATACTGCTGATCCAAAATTTGCCACTGCTAAAGTAGCTGCTGAAAATACAAAATCTGCAAAGATATCTATTACTTCTCAAACTGTTCCTGAAAAGAAAACCAAAAATAGTAAGACAGTAGAAACACAAATTGAGAATGAGAAAACAAGTATAAAAAAATAAGATAAACCTACCCAAACTACAGTTACAAAAGAATAAATAATTCAGCTAGGAAAATCCGAGCCATCATTTAATATCCAAGCTAAAATTGCCAAATTAAAGATACCAATTCCATTGACAGAATTGGAAAAACATGATTTATATAAAACACCTATCACTAAAACTTTAAACATGAATGATGGAGAAGATTCAGTAAATCTAAGTGATGATAAAAAAGAATTAATCTTTGGTTCTGATGTTAATGGGAAACACCAAGATGGAGCAGTTCCACCTTTCTACATTAGCTTAACTGTTCATGATCAAATATTATATAATGCAATGTTAGATTCAGGAGCTTCACACAATTTAATGCCAAAAGAAATAATGGAAACCCTGGATTTAGATATCACTAGGCCTTACAAAGATCTCTTTTACTTTGATTCTAGAGAAGTAAAATGTTTAGGTTTGATAAGAGATTTGTGTGTTACTTTAGTTTAATATCGTGGGAAAAGCATAGTCATGGACATTGTAGTAGCTGACATCCCTCCCAAGTATGGAATGCTTTTATCTCACTCATGGGGAGCTAAATTTTAGGGATCTCTACAACTTGATATGTCATATGCAACAATATCATTTTTTTGCCAACCAAAGAAAATTTATAGAGAAACATTGATGAAGTATATGGCCAGTAGTGTAGAAATACCAAGAAATTATCATATTTACTCTACACCTACTGACATGGATTCATTCTTCTTATGCAACTCTGAAATTGGAACTGAAAACAATACTGAACTAAAAGAGAAAAACAAAGGACCAGAAAGTGAAAATATCTTTCATGAATCATTATGGCACCTAGATTTTGATGGATCAGTAAATAAATTAGGAGAAGGAGTAGGGTTTTGGATACATAATATGGAAACTAATCGCGCAGAAGGTCATTCTTTCAGACTAAATTTTAAATTTACAAACAACATGGATGAATATGAAGCTCTTATTTTAGGACTACATATTGTTAGGAATTTAGGAGGTAAAAGAGTGTCAATTATGGGAGACTCGGAGTTAACTGTGAAATAGATAATTGGATGATATTGTGTTTATAATCCAAGATTAAGCCAATATAGAGACATTGTTTTAGATTTAATTAAGGAACTTGTTAGGAATCTATAATTTTAGCAGATTGGTGAGACTAAAACTGCAGAAACAACATCGTTTCAAACAACTTTGGGATTCTAGGATCTAGCCCTCTTGAATCCGGAGAGGGATCTCTCCAATATGTACAAAGATGGATTTATCTTTGAAGTTTGGGGTAATGATATTAGGATAGTTATGAAGACCAATGGTTTGTTTGTTTTTTGGATAGTTGAGCATGATTACTGTTCAAGATGGAAAGTTCTGAGTGCAAAAAGTTCCAAAGGTGAGAAGTTGCAAGCAATCAGAGTAAGCTTCGGTCAAAAAGGTATAAAATTGCAGGTTTTAGTCCATTGGGCTATGGAGTCATAATAGGGTTTAATTGGAACTGCAAGAGGCAAGAGTGGTCCATGGGGCAAGTCATCTATGTCTAAGGATATCTTTGAAGATTGGTTTATGGGATGGAATGATACAATAAGAAGGAGAAATAAACAGATGCAGCCCAGGATCTGGTAAGTACTTTGAAACTAGCCAGCCTTTGATACACTTTCAATAGAAAACATCTCAAAACAGAGGGAAACTTGGAGGCAACTTTTGGAGTAGAAACTAGCGGGCCGGGCTCACCACAAATCCTCTCCTAGATCTTCTTTACTTGGTTACTTTCAAGACAGATACAAAGATAACAACAGAATGGCCTAATATTTGGTAAGTACTTTGAAACTAGCCACCTTTTTACACATTCCAAGGGAAACAATCAGATAGTCTGTGGGATCATACTGGGACCAGGGCTCGCCATATCTTCCTCAGTTCATCTTCACTAAACATATACTGAAAATAACATCTAAGAAAAACATTAAGCTAAGACAATAAGACGAGGGAACGCCAGCATTCCTATGCTTAAACTGAATTAAATCATTCCTAAATAACACAGATGGAAGAAAACATTCAAATAAATATTTTCAGTCAGAGAAGGTTACCGATATACAGTAGGTCCTAACTCTATGCATGTTGTTCTTTATAAGAGAATATGAAACACAAATGGAAACATAAACAAAACAACAGGTTACAATAAGAAAACATCACCATCAACATAGACCAAGATCCCATAAATCAGCTTGTATTGATGCTTCAAACCAGTTACAGCTTTAAGTCCAGTGCTTTAGGTTAGCAACCATCTACACATCTCAGCCTAACCTATCTATCACCAGCAGAGATCAAAGATCCAGTGAATACTATGTACAATCAGAAGTTTTTTCTCAAATGTATATCAAAGTTCTACAGCCAACCCCTCACTCATTTTCTGTAGAAGTATTTATAGAAATATGAGGAGGTGAGATCTGATAAAAGATCTCAATTACAATTAATACAGAGTTAATGTCTTCTTGGCCCTTGGGGGGCTCAATGGAGAAATTGTATAGGTGTTTCACTATATTAAATGTTCTACATAAAGATTAAGCTCGGTGGGAGCTTTTGTTGACCTTTGAGGCTCTGTGTAATGTTGAAGTAACTCTACTGATATTTTGTCATTAAGTTTCCTTGCAGAAGTAACTTTCCGGCTGTGCTGAGGCGAAAATCTTCATTCGATCAATAACTTCAACCTATGATTGAGTACTTTGAGGAATAGGTGGCACTGTGGTAGCTGAGGAATCAATTTGCCTGAGATTGTGGTGGTGGAGGCATTCCTGCTTGATGAAACACTTTAGGTTTTATGTAAACTGTGTTTTATTTGGGGATTAGGATTTTGATAAGCATCTTAGATGTAATCCCCGTGAAACTATCTCTAATCATCTGTTCTGATACATTTAGGCCTTCGGCACTGATACTCTTTGTTAGTGTTAAATCCATGGTTTTGTTGCTGGTATGCATGGTTGCGCAGAGATAAAACGACATCGATGCCTCATAAAATACCGATGATACGTGAGATTGCAAACCCCTGCGAATGATTTCCCTGATGAAACGAAGGCAAGAGTATCGTCACCCTCAGCCTTCGAATTTTCTTCAGTATGGTGGAAGAACATTAAACCCTGCAAAATACAAACAAAAGTTATGAAATCTTGCGTATATAGTTTGACTGCTTCAAAGGACGTGTGGAAGGAGCAGGGTTGTTGGATGGCATCATCCAATGGTTGGGATTAATCGGGGAGATCATAGAATGGGCGGAAGAAAATTAGATCAGGGCCATCGATCGCGCAGAGATCGACGGTCGGGAGCGAATGGAAAAATAAAAAAGAGAGAGTCGTTGACCGAGCAATCGAATCAGGGAGACGAAATATGAACTGTCAATCTGCAGATCAGATCGATCGCGGAAAATGATTAAATTATCGCGCCGGGACCACATTAAGTAGCGGGCATCTTCATTAATTGTCGGGCATCTTCAGCGAGTGATCACCGTTGGATGGCCCACCCCAGATCGGACGACCCACAGCGATATCGCTAGGTGTCCAGGACCGAACGTTAACGCGCGATGGACGATGGATGGACGGTGGTTTTGCAAATAGTACATGGGACGCGTGTCAAGCGATGTATGGAATCGCTGGCCATCGGGCAAAAACCGCCCTCCACCAAAGAGTGGTGCGATAAAAACCACACGGTTTTGGGAAAACGACGCATGGTTGGGGGGTCCACAGGGAGGCGTGCTTCGCACCGTCCGATCTGTGGATTTAGATCGATGGCGTAAATTTATTGAAAAATTGCTCCGGCGGAAAACCTTATAATGATAAAATAAAGCCCGAATATTTACAAATAACAAAGGTTTTTAAATATTTTCGGGGCGGAAAAATTGTTAAAACGGATAAGCACCCGACTGGCTTAGCACCAGATTCTGGCGCCAGGGCACATGGACAAAAAGGGTTAAGGATCTGGCCGAAGGGGGCTTAAGTCCAATACATAGAAAATATGCATTTTTACTGATTTTTCAACGTTTTCAAAGGGCTTCAAGGGTTTCGGTATAGTTAAAAGAAAATGGGTTTTCAACTATGGGAAAGTGATTTTCATAAATGGAAGAAGAGGATTTATGAAAACAAGGGAGTTTTTATGGAGAAAAAGGGGAGCAAATGAAGGTTTGAGAAGGGGGAAAATGAAGGTCTTGCAGCAGTCTTTCATTTGGAATCAGCAGAACTTCAGAATCTTTTAGGAAGTAAATATCAGTGCAGATTTGGACAGAGGCAGGAGGCCTTTGAAAAGTGTTCAAGAGCCAACAGTTTTTAGTGAGAAAATTTTTTCCTTGAAGGCTCAAAAATAGATTTAGCCACCTTTTGGGATAATCAAATTTTACAGGTGGCTAACAGTGGCTCCACTTGGGGATGGTGCCTTCTTGAAGGCATCAAGAACTTTCAGACCTGCATTCTCTGGGAGGCTAATCAGTTGCCTAATCCATTGGGCTGCTCTTCCTGTGCTGGGTTGATTTTCTTTGAAAATGTATTAGCGCTCATAAAAGAAATGGATCTTCATCAATACAACCTTCTACCTACCCAATCCTACAAATCTAACATTTTTTTCTTCAATAGAGTGCTCTTGGATTGGCAAACTCTTTTCACAACATTTTATTCTTTTGAAAGAAGGAAATATAATCTATTTCTACTCCTTATTTCTCCCTGAACTCAGATTTAATAGTTGAGTTCAGATGATTCTCTACCTAATCTACCATTTTTTGGGATTAAACTGTCCAACATATTTTCATTCTCTAAATTTCTAAAACATAAATTTAAAAACAGTCAAGTCAAGATTAAGCTGTTTGACTGGCTGTGATCTATGGCATAAAGACAAGCTGCACATAGAATTTTATTTCACAAAAATTAAATAAAAAATGGAAGGCTTAAGATCTGAAAATTTTGGAAACATTTCCTTCCTCTTTTCACGTTCTGTTTTGACTCTTATTGAGCTGCCTTTACTTTTCTTCTGATTCAGATTTTGAGCTAATTAGAACTAGATTTTTACATCTCTTTGACTCAGAAAAATAGAACAGATTTGAGTCATTTCTCTTTGCAACCTTAGGTTCAGATTTTGATCATGTTTGAACCTTTAATTTCTATCCTAAACTATCTACTGATAAGCTAAGATTAGACAGTTTGACATATCAAATTCACTATCCTATCAGCAGAAAATTTAAAGCTAATTAGTCAAGATTAAACAGTTTGAATAACTAGAAGTGTGTTTTTCAGGAGTGGAATTTGAGTTTGCACACTTTCACATTTATCTCTCTTTTTTGTTATGGGGCTATACCTTGCTTGTTTTCAAAATCTGCCCTCTTTTCTTTCTTTTCATTGTTTTTGTATTTTTTTTTTTACAACTTTGAATGCAATGGTGGACGAAATATTTATAATGGAAAAGACAAAAAGGCTTTAAAACATAACAAGGATTAAGAGAATTAATGCTTAAGCATCCTGCCATTGACAGGACCCCCAAACAATTCTGCTCCATTCAACTCTTGTAGGAAAAATGCATTGCTACCAGCAGCTGAATGAATAGAGTAAGGGCCAAGCCATAGGTTGTCAAATTTTCCATGCTTGCCCTTCTCTTCCCTTCTTGAGTCCCACTTTAAAACTTTGTCCCCAATCTTGAATTTGCTGGCCTTTGTTCTTCTGTCAAAAAGCTTTTTAATGCTCTCATGTTTCTGCAATGCATTGTTATACACTTCCTCTCTGGTTTGTTGAAGATGAATGGTCTGATTTATTCTTTTGATCATGTCATTATCTTCAGTCTGCAACTCTTGAATCAACTTTATCACTGGTACACCAAGGCTTTTTGGAAAAATTGCATCAGTACCATACACAAGTTGAAAGGGTGACATACAATGGATTTATTCAAAGTCAATCTGTCAGCCCAAAGTGCATGAATCAGCTTTGTGTGCCACAAATTTTTGTTGTCCTCCAATAGTTTCTTGATTATGTTCACTAAAAATTTGTTTAAGGATTCCGCAAGTCCATTACCTTGAGGGTAATAGGCCGTGGAATGCCCCAATGTTATCTGATATCTGTGACAGAACTCAACCATCTTCTTTGATCCAAATGCTGCTACATTATCAGTGATGATATTGGTAGGACAACCAAATCTAGAGAGAATATTAGTCTCTATAAATTTTATGATAACTGAATCATTGGCCTATCTACAAGGTATGGCTTCTATCCACTTAGTGAAATAGTCTGTGGTAGTGAGAATCCATTTGTGCTGGGCAGAAGATGGTGGATGTATTTCTCCTATAAATTCAAGTCCCCACTGTTGAAATGGGGCTTCAACAGTGATTGGATGCAGAGGGAGGGGTAGCAATTTTCTTTTGCCTTCAAAAATTTGACACTTATGACAGGCTATGATCATCTAGTGTATATCATGGAATAGAGTAGGCCAATAGAAACCAGCCCTCAAAATTTTGTTGGCTGTTGTCTTCCAGTACAAATGACCTCCACACTCTCCTTCATGGAACTGGTACTTAACCTTATTTGCATCAAACTCAGGCAAACATTTAAGCAATAGACCACTTGCATTCTTCCAATAAAGACATTTATCTATAATGAAATATTTTACAACTTTCAATTTTAGGAACCTTACCTTTTTTTTTGTCAAACTAGGTTCAAATTAAGTAGAACATAAAGAATATCAGCATACCAAGAGGAATTCATAAAATGGTTTTCAACAATGGGTGTTGAGATTTCCTCTTGATCATCTAAAGCATTAATCATATGAATATCAAGAACTTCAAAATTTGATTCAGCCATTAATCTAGCTAGACCTTGGCCTTTGATGAGCTTAGTGGGTTTTATCTCTAAATCATATTCAAGGATAACAACAATCCACTTACCTCTCTTACCATCTCGGTCCTGTGTTAAAATGTCTTTAACAACTGAATTTGGGACAAAGGCAATAATATGTGAATGAAGGCTGTATACTCTGAAGTCTTTCAATGCTTTAACCAAAGCAAAAGCTTGCTTCTCCATGATGTTATACTTCAGAGGGGCATCCCTCAATGCCTTGCTAAAGAATTCAATAGGCTAATCTTGTCCTTGTGGATTTTTCTGTAAAAGAACATCAACAATGGTATGTTCTGATGAAAATGAAAAAATATAAAAATCTTTTGTAAAATCAGGACTTATCAGAATTGGTGTTTTGGTCAATGCTTGCTTCACCAGTTCAAAGGATTGATTTGCTTCCAAGGTCCATTTTACCCCTTGCTCCTTTTTCAGCATGTTTGTGATATTCCTAAGGAGCTCAGCTAAATTAGGGATGAAACTTCTCAAAAATTTGATCTTCCCAATGAAAGACTGCAACTCTTTGATGTTTCGAGGATGAGAGATTTGCAATATGGCATCAATCCTCTTTGGATCTATATTTATACCCCCTACTGAAATAATGTGTCTAAGAATCTTACCTTCTTGGAGACCGAATAGTGTCTTCTTAGGGTTTAAAGATATTCCAAACCTTCTGCACTTCTTGAAAACTTTTCTCAAATGTTCTAAGTGTTCTTCATCTGTTTTTGAAAACACAGTGACATCATCAAGATAGATAATGATGAAGAAGCCCAATTCTTCCGAGAATGCTATGTCCATGGCTCTTTGGAAAGTTGCTCCAACATTCATTAGGCCAAAGGGCATTTTCACATACATGAAAGTGCCCCATGGTGTAGTAAAGGCTGTCTTTAATTGATCAACAGGGTAAACCAAGATTTGATTGTACCCTGAATAGCCATCCAACAAAGAAATTCTTCTGGACCCTAGCACCCTTTGTAAAATATGATCCATCTTGGGTAAAGGGTAGTTGTCTTTTAAAGAAGCTTTGTTTAAATCTCTAAAGTCTATACAAAGCCTGATTTCTCCAGTTTTCTTCCTAACAGACACCAGATTAGATACCCATTCAGAATATCTAATAGGGACAATAATACCAGCTTCATACATCTTTTTAATCTCCTTCTCAACCAACGGCAACTGAACAGGGTTTATTCTGCGCAGCTTCTGTTTGAATGGTTTTTGGTTTTCTTTAAGGGGAATTTTGTGCTGTATTATTTCAGTGTCATAGGATTTAAGATCTTCGTAACTCCACATGAAAACATCAGAAAAATCTTTAAAAATCTCAATGTATTTGAGTTTAATGTGAGCTGGTAAAGTCTTAGACAGCTTAATCATTTTTCGTTTTTCCTCACTGCCTATATTGCACTCCTCCACTTTAGTCTCTACAGGTTCCATTTTTGGTTTTTTGGCCACATCGTCAAAATCAAACAACTCTTCTAAAGGGGCCAAACCTCTAGGCAAAATTTAATCTTTAGCATGGAGAGTTTCCAACTCCTCTGTTTCGTTCGTCAGTTTGCTAGACAATAGGTTAATATTTACAGGCTCAGGAGACGGTTCTTCTTCACTAAGAAAATTTTCTTCACTGCAGTTTGTTTCATATTTTAAGTCCGAACTGTTGAGTTCGAATTCATTTCTGAATTGCATGAAGTATTCTATTTGTTTGTCATTGTAAAACACCTGCCAATACTTCTTATTATCAGGCATTGCTGGTCTAAAATTTATCTCAGTTGTACAGTCTTTGGTTTCAAATGGCGCTAAGCATGTACTAGCTGCAAAGGCTAAATTGTGGGCTACAATGTTTCTTTTCCTTGGGACAAAGATTACCTTCGACTCCTCGAATGTTTTCAGAAGATTCATGACATCATTCCGATAGGATCTAAGTCTGGGATGATTTGCGTTATACTCCCCATTGACTTGCCTAATGATCAATTCAGAATCCCCATATACATTGATTCTTCTGGCTCCTAACTTTTTCAGAAGATGTAAGCCTAAGAGAAGAGACTCATATTCTGCTATGTTATTGGGACACTGAAAGTTTAATTGTCATGAAATGCATTCTGTGTGGTTGGTTTCAGTGTTAGTAATCCAGACACCTGCACCAGCATTAGTTCTAGTGCATGACCCATCAAATGCATATTCCAGAGAGGACCTTTCTCGATTTTATCTTGGTTAGAGTCCTCTTCAATTATCGTGCTCAAGGGTTGTTGTGGAATCTCAACACTGAGTTGAATTTGTTTTGATTCCCCCAGATTTTCATTTATTTGAGGGATACATTCTTGACTCTTAATGTTTAGAAGAAAGGGACACATGACTTGTAGTTCAAGACCCATATTTGGTTTGTTGTTGTTTAAAGGTTCAACAAACCGTTTTGACAGATCATTGGTATTTACCTCCTCCTCTCTATCGGCCATTAATTCTGTTAAAGTGACTTGTTCACTAAGTGTTTCATCATTAAACATGATAAAATAATCGAGGCCTGTATTGACATAATAGATAGAATAGTTTTGTGGTTTGTCTTGGCTTGTGACTGTGTATTTCATATGGGATTCCTTGTATAGTCTTCTAGTTTGATTGAAAACAGGGATAGTCGCATAGGCCATGTCCATTTGCATAGTCACTTGTAACTTAGCCCCCCAAGACCTTGAGAGTAACATTCCATACTTTGGGGGCACATCAGCCACAACAATATCCATGACTAAGCATTTGGTTGGAATTTGGGCTAAGTTAACACAGAGGTCCTTGATCAATCCTAAACATTTTTCTCTGCTAGAATCAAAAGAGTAAAGGTCTTTATAAGGTCCGGTGATTTCTAGACCTAGGCTCTCCATTACGGCTTTAGGGATTAGATTATGAGAAGCCCCTGAGTCATGCATAACGTTGTGCAAAATCTTGTCAGGAACGTTAAAACTCACATAAAAGGGAGTAACAGGTCCCTCTTGATATTTTCCTTCAATCTTTGGACCAAAAATAAGCTCTGGTTGGTCATCGTTAAGATTGACTGTGTCATTGTTGTCTTCTAAATTTAAAGCCTTCAAAATTTGGGTCCTATATACATGTTGGGCAGCTAACTTGGTGAGGGGAACAAAAATTTTGATCTTTGAGATTTCCTGCTCCAGGCTGAACAGAATTTGGTTCTTTGAAAAACTTGTTTCAGCCTTATTAACTGCCATTTTATCAGCAATGTCAGGTTGCTGTTTTTTTTTATTTACATTTGATAAAATTGTTTTCACAGGAGTACTAGCTGTAATATTAGTACTATTAATGTCGGCACTCTGCTTTTCATTTTCTTGAGTGCTTTTCCCTTTACCTTTATCAGAATTTCCAGCCATTGTTTTATCCTTTTGTTTGACAACTTTAGGATTGGTTGCAGTGCTATTTTGTGAGGATTTGTTAGAGGTTTTGTTGTTGGGGGTTTGTTGACTAGATTTACTTCTAAGGTCATGCTCACTTCGAGGTTCCGTAATGGCGTTTTCCATGTTTTGATAATAATCTTCATTATCATATCTTTTGTCATCATAAGGTGTATACAGACCTTGTTTTTTATCATAATGAACCTCAAAGTCATCATCATCTACCCCAAATAGGTTAATATCATCTTCCTCTGTTATTTGATCCGTTTCCTCAACCTCACTCACATAGTTTTGATGAAATGGAGGAGTGATCTGCTGATCATCTTCCCTAGGTCTGTTTGGAGGTTGGTTCCTTCTAACATTCTGATTCTGGTTTTGGTTTCTGTTTTGAGGAGCACTTAGGTTTTGACTTGCTTGTGCTCTCTTAATTATGCTCATCTCTTTCATCATTTCTTCCATCATTCTTTCCATATTTGAATTGGAAGAGGAAGGTGTGGATTCCTCTCTGAAAGATACTCTCTTCTCAGCTTTCATCCTTTCTCTTTTCTCCATCAGGTTGACTTCTACAGAAAGAGCACCTCTTTGCATATCTTCAAGAGTTGCAAAGTCTCTCTCTCTGAGTTGATAGGTCATGTCAGAGTCAAAACCCTCAGGAAACTTGTGTAAAACTGAACCCTGTGGAGGTTTTAGTTCTGGGGAAAGTGCATTATACACACTATTGAACCTAGTGCAATAAGCTTGCACACTTTCCCCAGGGTTTCTATGGAGGTTTTTATAATCAGAAAGGACTTGGAGAGGATTCTTTTTAACTTCCCATTTGTTTAAGAATGTTTGATGGAAGCCTTGGAGATCATTGATACTATGGGGGGCTAAGCCTTTGAACCATTTTCTTACTTCTCCCCCCAGGCTTTGAGCAAATAATCTAAGTTTGACAGAATCATCATCAATTTGATTTCTGTCAAAATAGTCATCCATCTTATCCACATGTTGTGATGCAGTTGTAGTATTGTTAGCATCATATAATGGAATTTTGGACTGATAGTCCTGTGGAAGGTTGACTAATGGTACAGGAAGGACTAAGGGAGCATACCATGCAACCATGGCAGGAGGTGGAGGTGGATTTACAAGGGGTGGATTAACAAAAAAGAAAGTGGGTTGGACAGTGGATGTTGGATGAAGGGATGTGGATGGAACAGCAGTAGATTGCTGAGCTGATCTTGGATGAGAGACACCTAGGTTGTGGAAGAAATGTAAATCAGGAGGTGTTGTTTCTCTACTACCAAAATTTTCACTAGCTTGAGGAGAAGAAAGTGAAGACTCAGAATCTAGCTGGATTATATCATCAAATGACCTAGTTCTAAATGGATTTACTAAGTCAGCTTGTGATTGTTATAGAGCTAAAAGATGTTCAGGAACTGATTTAGCTCTCAAGGGTGGTTTGAAAACAATTGATAATTTAATCTTAGGATACTTCCTAAGGATACTTTCTGGGTTATCAACTACTTCAGGTGGATCAGGGTTAGGATAGGCTCTAGTGTGAATCTTTCTAGGAGCCACTATGCGGTGTTTTTCAAACCCAAATAAATAAGACAAGTTCAACCAGATATGACAATATTTGAATGGTTAACTAATCTGTTTATCTAAATTTCAATCCTACAGTCCTCTAATTGAGTTTGAATGATATTATGATGATCAGGGTTCTTCCCAGTGGAGTCTTAAGGTCTGTTCAGGATTGTGGAGTCTCCAAGTGGAAGTTTTTAGCTCTTTTCAGAGGTAAAAGGTTTTATGGTCCACCACCATGCTTGTGAAATATCCCTTTTCAAGGATATCCTAGAACACAAAAAACTCTAACCAGAGATTGACTGGGAGGGCATTTACCAGATATTTCACCTCTGAAAGAGGATGAGATCCGAAAGCTACCTAGCCCTTTCCAGACTCTGTCTGAGAGTATGGGGTAAAACACAACAAAAGATAAGTGTCAATGTAGGAGTAAGTGTTTTACTACCAATTTGAAATATTTTTGGTTTTTTCTGAGTTATTTTTGAGTTGTGTGGTTTTTAAGAATATCCTAACTCTGTTTCAGAACTTAGCTATGGTTATGAGACAAATACAGTCTACTCTTATGGCTAAGCCGACTGATTTTTCAAGGTTTGATAAAGTCTTTGGAGAATCCTAGGGTTTACCTAGATTGTCATTGATTCAAACAAGTTTCATCATGATTACCATTTCTTGGTAGTGCTTGAAAAGGCTGCTTTTAACTCTCAAAGTTTTATGAAGTTTTTAAAGGAAACTAAGATGAAAATTTAACTGAGTTCCCCAGTGGATTCGCCAGAAATGTTAGGAACTTGTAATTTTAGCAGATTGGTGAGGCTAAAACTGCAGAAAAAACATCGTTTCAACCAACTTTGGGATTCTAGGATCTAGCCCTCCTGAATCCGAAGAGGGATCTCTCCAATATGTAAAAATATGGATATATCTTTGAAGTTTGGGGTAATGATATTAGGCTAGTTATGAATACCAATGGTTTGTTTGTTTTTTGGATGGTTGATCATGATTACTGTTCAAGATGGAAAGTTCTGAGTGCAAAAAGTTCCAAAGGTGTGACGTTGCAAGCAATCAGAGTAAGCTTTGGTCAAAAAGGTAGAAAATTGCAGGTTTTAGTCCATTGGGCTATGGAGTCATAATAGGGTTTAATTGGAACAACAAGAGGCAAGAGTGGTCCATGGGGAAAGTCATATATGTCTAAGGATCTCTTTGAATATTGGTTTATGGGATGGAATGATACAATAAGAATGAGAAATAAACAGATGCAGAAACAAGAGCAGCCCAGGATCTGGTAAGTACTTTGAAACTAGCCAGCCTTTGATACACTTTCAATAGAAAACATCTCAAAATGGAGGGAAACTTGGAGGAAACTTTTGGAGTAGAAACTAGCAGGTCGGGCTCACCACAAATCCTCTCCTAGCTCTTCTTTACTTGGTTACTTTCAAGACAGATACAAAGATAACAACAGAATGGCCTAAGATCTGGTAAGTACTTTGAAACTAGCCATATTTTAACACATTCCAAGGGAAACAATCAGATAGTCTGTGGGATCATACTGGGACCAGGGCTCACCATATCTTCCTCAGTTCATATTCACTAAACATATACTGAAAATAACATCTAATAACAACATTAAGCTAAGACAATAAGACGAGGGAACGCCAGCATTCCTATGCTTAAACTGAATTAAATCATTCCTAAATAACACAGATGGAAGAAAACATTCAGATAAAGATTTTCAGTCAAAGAAGGTTACCGATATACAGTAGGTCCTCACTCTATGCATGTTGTTCTCTATAAGAGAATATGCAACACAAATGGAAACAGAAACAAAACAACAGGTTAGAATAAGAAAACATCACTATCAACATAGACTAGGATCCCATAAATCAGATTGTATTGATGCTTCAAACCAGTTACAGCTTTAAGTCCAGTGCTTTAGGTTAGCAACCATCTACACATCTCAGCCTAACCTATCTATCACCAGCAGAGCTCCAAGAGCCAGTGAATACTATGTACAATCAGAAGTTTTTGCTCAAATGTATATCAAAGTTCTACAACCAACCCCTCACTCATCTTCTGCAGAAGAATTTATAGAAAGACGAGGAGGTGAGATCTGATAAAAGATCTCAATTACAATTAATATAGAGTTAAAGTCTTCTTGGCCCTTGGGGGGCTCAATGGAGAAATTGTACAGGTGTTTCACTGTATTAAATGTTCTACATAAAGATTAAGCTCGGTGGGAGCTTTTGTTGACCTTTGAGGCTCTGTGTAATGTTGAATTAACTCTGCTGATATTTTGTCATTAAGTTTCCTTGCAGAAGTAACTGTCTGGCTGTGCTGAGGTGAAAATATTCATTCGATCAATAACTTCGACCTCTGATTGAGTACTTTGAGGAATAGGTGGCACTGTGGTAGCTGAGGAATCAATTTGCCTTAGATTGTGGCGATGGAGGCATTCTTGCTTGATAAAACACTTTAGGTTTTCTGTAAACTGTGTTTTATTTGGGGATTAGGCTTTTGATAAGCATCTTAGATGTAATCCCCGTGAAATTGTCTCTAATCCTCTGTTCTGATACATTTAGGTCTTCGGCACTGATACTCTTTGTTAGTGTTAAATCCATGGTTTTGCTGCTGGTCTGTAGGGCTGCGCAGAGATAAAACGACATCGATGCCTCATAAAACACCGATGATACGTGAGATGTCAAACCCCTGCGAATGATTTCCCTGATGAAATGAAGGCAATAGGATCGTCACTGTCAGCCTACGAATTTTCTTCAGTATGGCGGAAAAACATTAAACCCTGCAAAATACAAACAAAAGTTATGAAATCCTGCTTATATAGTTTGACTGCTTCAGAGGACGTGTGGAAGGAGCGGGGCCGTTGGATGGCATCATCCAACGGTCAGGATTAATCGGGGAGATCATAGAATGGGCGGAAGAAAATTAGATCAGGGCCGTCAATCGCGCAGAGATCGACGGTCGGGAGTGAATGGGGAAATAAAAAACAGAGAGTCGTTGACCGGAAAATCGAATCAGGGAGACGAAATATGAACCGTCGATCTGCAGATCAGATCGACAGCAGAAAATGATTAAATCATCACGCCGGGACGACATTAAGTAGCGGGCATCTTCACTAATTTCCGGCCATCTTTGGCGAGCGATCATCGTTGGATGGCCCACCCCAGATCGGATAGCCCACAGTGATATCGCTGGGCATCCAGGACCGAACGTTAACGCGTGATGGATGACGGATGGACGACGGTTTTGAAAATAGTACACGGGACGCGTGTCAAGTGATGTATGGAATTTCTGGCCATCGGGCAAAAACCACCCTCCGCTGAAGAGTGGTGCGATAAAAACCACGCGGTTTTGGGAAAATAGCACACGGCTGGGGGGTCCACAGGGAGGCGTGCTCTGCACCGTCCGATTTGTGGATTTAGATCGACGGCGCAAATTTATTGAAAAATTTCTCTGGCGGAAAACCTTATAATAATAAAATAAAGCCCGAATATTTACAAATAACAAAGGGTTTTTAATATTTTCGGGGCGGAAAAATTGTTAAAACGGATAAGCGCCCGACTGGCTCAGCGCCAGGTTCTGGCGCCAGGGCGCATGGAAAAAAAGGGTTAAGGACCTGGCCGAAGGGGGCTTAAGTCCAATACATAGAAAATATGCATTTTTATTGATTTTTCAACGTTTTCAAAGGGTTTCAAGGGTTTCGGTATAGTTAAAAAAAAATGGGTTTTCAACTATGGGAAAGCGATTTTCATAAATGGAAGAAGAGGATTTATGAAAACAAGGGAGTTTTTATGGAGAAAAAGGGGAGCAAATGAAGGTTTGAGAAGGGGGAAAATGAAGGTCTTGCAGCAGTCTTTCATTTGGAATCAGCAGAACTTCAGAATCTTTTAGGAAGTAAATATCAGTGTAGATTTGGACAGAGGCAGGAGGCCTTCGAAAATTCTTCAAGAGCCAATAGTTTTTAGTGAGAAAAATTGTTCCTTGAAGGCTCAAAAATAGATTTAGCCACCTTTTGGGATAATCAAATTTTACAGGTGGCTAAAAAAACTGTTAGAATGCGATTTTTCTGCAATACCAAGAAAACATAACATACAGGCTAACTGCTTAGCAACTTTTGCTAGTGCATGTAATCTACCATTTCAACCAAATCATAGATACACTGCAGAAGTGAAACACAGACCTATAATTCCAGACAATCTTAAATATTGGCAAATTTTCTCACAGGATGAACAGATTTATCATTTCATGAACAATAAAGGAGAATTTCAGGGTTGTAATATAGACATAGATTATACAGCAGATCAAAACTTAGATAGTGAGATTGATTTGAATAATGTAGATGTAAATAACTTAAATTTTGCTAAACCTACTAAATTTAGTTAATTAGACATAGATAATTTAGAGAAAGTAGAGATTGAAGAGTTAGAAGATGATAAATCTGATATTTTGAACCTCAAAGAATTTTTTTTACCTAAGGGATTAGCCGCTTTAGAAGATCTATTTGACTCTAATGATGTTGCAAGAAAACTTAAAAAGGAGCCATTAAGATCTGATATTGAGTAATGTAATATAGGTACAGAGTTAAAACCTAAGATTATTAAACTTTCAAAAGCTTTACCTTAGGAAGAAAAATTAAATACATAGCTCTTTTTAAGGAATTTTAGGATGTATTTTGTTGGAGTTATGAGGACTTAAAATCCTATGACACTAGCATAATACAACATAAAATACCTATAAAAGAAGACAAAAAACCTTTTAAACAAAAAGTTAAGAAGGATCATTCCCATTTTGATGCCTTTAATTGAGAAAGAGGTAAAAAGAATGTATGATGCCCAAATAATTGCACAAACCAGATATTCTGATTGGGTTTCTAATCTAGTTCCCACTAGGAAAAAGACAGGAGAAATTAGACTGTGTGTTGATTTCAGAAGTTTAAATAAAGTGTCCTTAAAAGACAACTACCCTCTCCCTAAGATGGATCACATTTTACATAGGGTGGTTGGTTCTTCCAAAATTTCATTGTTATATGGATTCTTTGGATATAACTAGATTCTATTTCAACCAGAAGACCAAGCTAAAAATTCTTTTACTACTCCATGGGGAAATTTTATATATGTAAAAATTCCTTTTGGGTTAATGAATGTAGGAGCCACTTTTCAAACAGCTATGGATATAACCTTTGCAAAGGAAATTCATGAATTCCTTGTGATTTATTTAGATGACATTACTGTATTTTCAAAGAATGATAATGAAGATTTGTATCATCTCAGACAAGTCTTTCTTAAATGCAGGAAATTTGGCATCTCTTTATATCCCAAGAAGAATTTATTTGGATTGGAAGAAGGTAAATTATTAGGGCATATTATATCTAAAGAGGGAATTAGGATAGACCCAGCTAGAATAGAGGTCATTCTAAACATTATTCCTCCTAGGAACATTAAAGAATTACAAGCTTTTCTAGGTAAAATTAACTTCCTTAGAAGATCCATCTCAAATCTAGCTGAAATAATAAGAGAACTTAATAATATGCTGAAAAAAGACTCAGTACTTAAATGGACTATTGAGGCCAAGCAATCATTTGAATCTATTAAACAAGCCCTAACAAAAACACTAGTCCTTATAAGTCTTGACTGTAAAAAGGATTTCATTATTTTCTCCTTTGCTTCAGAACATACTATTGCTGTAGTTTTACTGCAGAAAAATGACCAGGGCTATGAGCAGCCTATTGCTTTCTTTAGAAAATCACTTAGAGATGCCACTTTAAAGTATAACATAATGGAAAAGCAGACCCTAGCTTTAGTAAAGGCCATCAAAGACATTAGAGTGTACATTCTTTATTCACATATCATTGCTTATGTTCCAAATGCAGTTGTAAAGGACATTCTAACACAGAATGGGCTTGATGGCAAACGAGGCAAGTGGATTGCTGCAATTTTGGAATATGACATAGAAATCAAACCCACTAAACTCATAAAAGGCCAAGGTTTAGCCAAACTCATGGCTTAATCAAATTTTCATGCTTTAGATATTAGTTTTATCGCCCAAATATATGATCATGAAGAGATGGCGACTCCAGATATTAGTGAAGCCTTTTCAGACTCATGATGGTATGCAGATATTGTATTTGTATTACTAAATTTACAAGCTCCTCCTGAATTATCAAGAACAAAGGCTATATTTTTAAAATTGAAGGCAGTAAGATTTTGTATCATAGATAATGTACTCTTTTGGAAAGATCATGGTGGAATTTTATTGAATTGTTTGCTTAAAGAAGAAGCTGAAAAAGCTTTGGAATAATTTCACGCAGGTGACTGTGGAGGACATCTCTTCTGGAAGAATAATGCAGAAAAAATCTTGAGAGCTGGTTTTTATTGGCATACCTTGTTTTCAGCTGTAAAAAATTATGTGACCTCTTGTCACAAGTGCCAAATCTTTGAAGGAAATAAAAAGGTGTTACCCCTGCCCTTAAAACCCATCTCAACAAAAATTCCTTTAAAAAAATGGGGTCTTGACTTCATTGGTGAAATTCACTCTCCACCCTCAGCCCAACACAAGTGGATTTTGACAGCCACTAACTATTTCACTAAGTGGATAGAAGCCATACCCTCCATGCAAGCCACTGACACTGTCATAATCTCCTTTTTAGAAAACAACATACTCTCAAGATTTGGATGCCCCCAAAATATTATCACTGAAAATGCAACTGCATTCAAATCCAAAAAGATGATTGACTTCTGCCATAAATACCACATTAACCTTGGCCATTCTATTGCATATTACCTTCAAGGTAATGGCCTTGCTGAATCCTCCAATAAAAGCGTTGTGAACATCATCAAGAAATTACTAGAAGACAACCAGAAAACTTGGAACAAGAGGTTAGTTAATGCCCTATGGGCAGATAAACTTACCACTAAGAAATAAATTGGTACATCCCCTTACCAACTTGTTTATGGAATGGATGTTGTTTTTCTATCTTCCTTAGGAGTACATGTAATGAAAATAATCCAAGAGCTACAAGTTTAAGCCAATGATATTCAAAGAAGGATTAACCAAACCATACACTTGCAGCAAACAAGAGAAGAGGTTTATCTTAAGTCTCAAGTTATCCAAGACAAGATTAAGAAATTTTTTGACAAGAAGAGTAAAGAATATGATTTCTCTATAGGTGAAAAAGTTCTCAAGTGGGATTCAAGGAGAGAAGAGAAAGGTAAACATGGGAAATTTAATTTTCTATGGAAAGGACCTTATGTTATTTATGATTAGAGAGGTAACAATGCTTTATTTTTGAAAGAGATGGATGGATCATATCTGCTAGGTGGACCTGTCAATGGCATAATGTTGAAGCATTACTACTCTTCATAAATAACCAATAGTTAAATTTGTTTACTTTATTCATTGTACATAACATTGCAGATTTTACATTGGATTGGATGTTTTTCCTAACAAAGTTGAAGCCCGGAGAGAAGGCCTTAAGCTTTGAAAGGTAAAATATCATAAGTATGAATAATTGCAGAGCTCAGAAAACATTTACAAGGCCAACATAGTCAAAATTTAGAGGCTACTAATCTCAAAGTTCTTGACATTTCACCAGGAAATGGCATCCCCATGTGGAGCCACTGTTAGGGTCCTATAATAATAGGATTCATAATTTTTGAATTGACTTTAATTAGTCTTGTAATATGTACATAATTTGCTTTCTGCAAGTTGTTTTCGCGTATTAGAAAATAAAAAATGAAAAGAGAGTAAAAGTCCTAAAAGAAAAATCAAAGGAATTAAAAAGAAAAAGATAAAAAAGAATAAAAAATTGGACCTCAAACAAAAAAATATAAGAATAAGCCATGAAAGTGATGCAGGTCAAAATGCCACTACTAGTAACTTTTTACTACAAAATAAATGATTATGTGTAGCTTGTTTAAAATTCCATAATCCATGATGAGTTAAATAGTTTAATCTTGACTTTTTCATGCTTCAAATTTCATGTTTATAGATAGAGAATAAAGATCTTGCCAAACAGTTTAAACTTGGTAGATTAGTATTTAGGTAGAGAATAAATGAGGAGCTCAACAGTTTAATCTGAGCCCTTAGATGAAATAAGATTAGAATTAGATAGTTTCCTGTTTTAAAAAGAAAAATGGATTAGGGTTTGCAAGCTTAAATGCACCCATGCAAATAAATGAAAAAATGGTAGAATATGTTAGTGCCCAAATCCACCTTAGGCTGAAAGAAGGCGGGATTTAGGGTAACACCAAACCACGCTCAGCCTCGTAGCTAGCCCTACGAGGACAGGAGAGGGCTCTCTCCGAGTCAATCTCAATGAAAATATTCAAAGGGTCTTGAGATGACTAAAACAACAATTGATCTTAGGCTAGATAAACAAATAGGAGGGTTTGAGTTTGATTTTTTGGGATTTTTTTGGAAACAAGGGAAAGACAATTTTGGGCTTGGGGATGAGGCCAAATTCTTGCAGAGTTCAAGTTGGGGCAGGGAAGGAAATGAATTTGATGTCTTAGATCGATGGAATGGATTGAAAAGACTGCTGAGGAGCTGAAGAGGGAAAGAGAGTGCAAGGATCCTCTCCAAACTGATGAAAACATAAAAAAAACTAAACAAAAGTTTAAGGCAGAGCACCGGCAAACTAATGAATTCTACCTCAATTACTCATTTGTTTAATTCAGAAGAAAAGAGAAGGGAAATGGAATAAATATAAAATTAATGAAACTTACAATAACATGGAGAAAAAAATCATCAAAACTCATAAGACACAAGGATCCCAACAAGTGCTGCGAAACTCTGGTCTTTCCTTTGCCAAAAACTGAAAATGGATATACAAAGGAGTGCCAAACTTTTCCCAAGAGTCCAACCCTGAAAATGTATCAGAAAATACAATATATAGACCATCCTAACCCCTTCCCATGCCTCTAGGGGTTGAGCTCATCCTTCTAGGAGCTGTTTCAACCAATTCTAAACATGGAACTGAAATCTAGGCAGCCAAACGACTTGCCTCTATAAGGAAGGAAACTGATTCATTCATTTAATTTTCACTTTTTAGTGAATGAATCCTATAGAACAAGTAAATATGAGCCAAAATTACATCATAATCATAAAATTACATCAAGATAGATCAATAATTACATCAAGAAGTGAAACTAGTCAAATTGGCTGAATTTCTGAGTTGAAGAGTCAAAATGAGGCCAAATTTCTCTATGTGCCGTGCCTAAAAACTCAATGCGTCGTGCCACTTTGAGCCTATTTTTGAGGAACTTTCCGAAGTCCCAATTGAGCTCATGATAGCTCGTTGGAAAGCCCTGCCTGTATACTTTCCAACCCAAGTAGAATTTCAGGATTTGGATGTCATGTTCCCCTCCAAAAATTCAATCTCCCAAGACTGGTCCCTACTGGTGCAAAAGGTGGTAGAAAGACCATTTTCAAGGTGTTTTTGACCTTTAAGACCACCCAAAACTTGATGAAATCTCTCATCCATTCTTGAGCATGCATAATTTATCATAAAAAAACCAAAAATATCAATTTTTCCTCCAGAAGATGTCCCAATCATAAGCGCGCGTCGGGTGGCGCGACGCGTTGGGCGGAAATACCTGTTTTGCAACCAAAATTTTCAAAATGACAAAATTTTCTCCAAATTTTTTGAAATTTGGAGTGAAGGTCTCCCATCATGTCTCATGCTCAGCCAAGGAAGCATCCGCCAAGATTTGGAATCTAACATGCCTTTTTCGCCTCCTCGATGCCTTCTTGGTGCATGCAGTTCAGTGATGCAATTACTGTCTTGGTCATATGATGAATCTGTCTCTGTCATGGTGTTGAAATTTTATGCCAATGATATGTTTATCTTGTTGAAAATGAGAAATTGATACCTTTGTCTCTAATTTCCAAGTGTATGTTGATTTGTATGTAATAAGAATTTGGTGCCTTTTGTTTCAATTATCAAAATATGCCAAATGGGAAAGGATTGTGATAAATAGGAGTATAGTGGACTGTGGGAAAAAGGGACAGTGGGTATAGTGGTTCAGTCAAGTGAATTTAAAATGTAGGACAACCACTTAATATGTTTGAGATATGGGATTTGGGGATTTTTGTAAATGACATGGGAGATGGTAAGGTTTAGGGATAGGATAATGAGATTTTAGGAATAAGTGATATGAGTAATTTTATAAGGGAATTAGGGAAGGGATATGGGTGATAGTGTTATAGTGAAGAGGAAAGGAACGAACAAGGTGGAGGGGAAAAAGAAGTCTTTGGCACTAAAGTTGTTTTAAAACACCAATACACAACCCTAAAGAGCATTTTTTCACCAAATGATAGGGTATATGTTTTCACCACTCAAATTCTTATAACCAATCTTAAAACAACTCCAAACACCGATCAAAGGCAACTTGTAATATGATTTGACTTACATGCAGCATAGGAGATTGAGTTGTTTTGAATTTTTGAGGAAAAATAGTGAAAATCAGCTTGGAGGCTCTGTGCGCCGCGCCCCAGCCCAACGCGCCGCGCGGGCTGGATGCGCCACACCAGTGTAATTTTACACTGCAGAAAATTGTTCTATGTGCCACGCTCTGTGGGTGCGCCGCGGCCTTTCCCAATGCGTCGTGTTCAACTCCAACACACAGTTGGCCCTTCAAACACAAAGTTTCATCCCTCCAAACTTCAACATCGACTTCTCTCTTGGATTTTATGAAGATTTCTTGATGCAAATGGATTAATAACTTGGAGAAATATCTTATATAGAGATGGATTTAATTTTTGCTTCTCAATAACCCATTTTGTAATGTTTTTAACTTTGGCACTTTTTGCATTTAAGACAAATTTAAGACAACTCTATCCTTTTGTTTCCTCACTGGCTTTCTGAGCTTGAATGATGAAATTGGTTGATTTTTGCAGGGATGGTGGCATTGAACTTCGGCAAAGGAAAACCAGAGTCTGCTTTTGAAGTACTTCATGGCGGAAAGATACATATTTATTACAAAAACAGAGTTTTGAAGAAGAAACATCCTCGAGCATTATTGATGATGAAAATTTTGAACTGAAAACTTATTGAAAACCTCCCCATGGCCTGCGGGCATTATCTAACATTTCTAAAGACCAAACCCTAGACCTAGAAAGTGAAATGACTCTTTTGACCAAAATAGCATCTATGACTGTAAATGACGTGAAATGAACTTTGATGAATTTTGATAAATTTTGACCAACCCAACAGGTACAAACATGAGGGAAACGAGAAAACCAAGCCCTTCCGTCAGTCAATGGCATGCCCCTAATGGAATGCAGATTAATGAGCTGAATGAGACACCTAAAAATGAAATGCAATAAGAGAAATGATCTCTGGCGGAGGGATAACAAGATCGACTCTAACATTGGCTCCAATGGGGATGGTAGCTCCTGGGAGGTGCCAAGAACTACAGAACTTTGGGTGAGTAGACAGTGCCTTTGTCCATTGGGCTATGGAGTCGAAACACTAAAACTGACATTATGCAAACTGACTCTCACTCAAGGCTAAAACTGAAAACCATAATAAAACTGTACATGACTAGAACATAACTGAAAAACTAGAAAAATGCTCATGATTGAGCTTATTCATCAAGCCTACTCTAATTGTTCTTTTCACCACCCGATCAAGTGAAATGAAACAACCAATGCAACCATGTAATTATTGCAGCTGTTGTTTGGATTCTCCACAAGTGCTCGCTTATGAACAACAAGAGAGAACTACTGAAAGGCAACTCCCATGAAAACTTGTGAACAGATCCATTGAATACTATGGTTTCTCTATCTGCCTCCAAAAACATTGCATAAGGATCTTGAAGTGCATGCACACTAGGACTTATCTCATCCAATGGATTACTTTTCTTCTCCTCATACCATGAATGCAAACTTTGATCTGAGATTTGTGATGAGCGTTGTGACGAGACTCCTACTAAAAATGACAAAGAGACTGGCTGCCGGATCAAGTCTATATCAGCACACGTTTCAACCTTACATAAAGTCAATGGAGAAAGACTTTGACTGCAAACATCATCCAACACATCAGCAATAGGATCATCAAACATTTGAGAAGACTGTTGCGATGTATCCTTTGAAACGGTATGACATCCTACTAGCTGTTCATCTTTCTCTTGAGAGAAATTACGAAGATTCTGCTTTATAAACTAAAATGCTTCGAAACAAAAGGGTACAGAATCCTCTTGCATCATTAAATCATGTATTTCAGCTTCCATGCCTTCATCTATAATCTGACCTTCCATTACGTTTGGTGGCTGCAAATCTGATGCTACAGGCTTCTCAAGAATTTCGTTATCTATCTCATTGTCAACATTAACACTGAGAGATTACTGATTTCTTACAGGCTGCTCATTTGAAGATTTACCATGAAATTTACCCTTCAAAAACTGAAATGATTCAAAACAAAATGGAACGGAGTCACCTTGTATCATTTGATCATATGTACTAGCTTCCATGTCCTCATCTGAAAATTGACAATAAATGGATTTCGAGGGCTGAAAATATGAATATGAGAAGTCCTGAACAAGGTTTTCATTGTGCTCAAGATGGTCCAGATCAAGACTTGTTGACATTTGATTTCTAATTGTATGAAAGTTGTCTCTGATGAACTGAAACGAATCAAAACAAAAAGGCAAAGATCCTTCACTTACTTCAAAATTTGCTGCACTTTACTCATCCTTGTCATAGATGATATGCATCGGTTGATCACTGTACTCGAGCTGCTGAAAGTGAAATTCCTCCTTCCACAAACTAGCTGTTGATTTTTCTGCAAGATTAGCTTCTATTTGGAGAACATAATCATCATCATACTGATCAAATTGAGGCAAATCATCAGTATACAACACATCATCAAGCATACATGTCATATCAACAGCTCTCTCTTCTTCAAGATGATATATAAAGCAATTACTATGACAACTGGGATAAGAAACAAAATGTTTTGGATTAGCCACTGGTTCTTCTTCAATCAACAAATCATGGGCTTGAACATTATACTCATTCCTTGTGGTTTTTGTTTGCATCATCTTTTCAACTGCACTTACCAACATGTCAAGCTTTACCTCTAGAGATATCGATTTCTCCGGATCCATGTTTTTCATCTCTTCTTCCTTCAACCTTGCCCTTCGGATCAAAAAATGAGCCTCTACATTCACTGCACTATTCTGCATCTCGTGAAGTGTTGCAAGATTCCTTTCTCTCAACTGAAACTCCATTTCCGGATCAAAGGCACCTGGGTAGTGCAAGAGAGCAGATCTAGGAGAAGGTCTTATATCAGCTGGCATCGAAAAATATACTTGGTTAAATCTGGCAGAAAATTGTTGTACTGTCTCCCCTGGCAGTCTTTTCAGCTGGTTATACTCTTCTATAATCAAGAAAGGGTTCTATCTGATCACCCACCTGTCGAGGAAAACTTTGACGAACTGCTGGAAATCTAAGATGCTCGCATCAGGCAGGGTTTTGAACCAACTCTTCACTTGGCCTTGAAAAGAAAGAGAAAAAATCCTAATACTAACATCCTCTTCATCAACTTCAAAAAGGTCAAGAAAAGACTCAAAATTCAGAACATGTCTCTCAGCAGTGATGTTGTCGCATTCACCATCAAATCTTGGTAGATATAGGTCATGATTTTTAGGGAAAGCATGGGATATAGGAGGTAAAATCAGAGGCTTGTATCGATCTGGAATTTTACAAGGTATAGGGGTATGTAAAAATGCTGCAGAATCAGTCTTGGTCTCTTGAGGTTCATCAGTTTGAAGATGGTCATCACAAGATTCAGAAGAAAGGTCTTGATCAAGCTCAAAAGCATGCAAATCTTTGGTATTCACAATCTTCAAAGGGAAGGAATCAAATGTAGGCCGAGGATCTTTTCTCAAATACAATATACTTTGCAAAGCCTTCTTGACATTCTCGAGAAAAGAGAAGAAATAATCTATGACAAAGAACAAAATGTCTTGGATGGAATTCCAACTTGAATACCTGATCTTGCCATATTGTCCTTTCATGTTTCTGCTGATCAAGTTCATCCTCCAATGGAGTCCTTGGATCTGATCTCGAAATTGATTTGGAGTCACTAGGTCAATGATTTCAGCCTTGCGGTGTCTGATCGTTGTCCACCATCAACTATCAGATCTAACTTGATACATGTACTGGGCAATTTGCAAGTTAAATGTTACGATTACAAGCTAGACTGGAGATTGACTGAAGCAACATTTATCTACTTTCGCTAATGCAAAGCAAGAGCGTTTCGAAGGCTTCCTGGCATAACTTTAGGCTCCGTTTGTAGTTTATTAAAAATATAACACCAATAAGCAAACCATTTTCCTCGATGTAGTGTACTCTGTTAGTGCCCAAATCCTGTTACCATAAATGGAGGCGAGATTGAGGTAACACCAAGCCACATAAAGCGCTATGAAATCACCAGCCTAGAGGGACGGGAATTCCCCTCGGGTCAATCTAAATGAAAATATTCAAAGGGGCTTGAGATTACTAAAACAACAACTGATCTTAGGCTAGATAAACAAACAGGAGGGTTTGATTTTGATTTTTTGGGATTTTGTTGGAAACAAGGGAAAGGCAATTTTGGGCTTGGGGATGAGGCCAAATTCTTGCAGAGTTCAAATTGGGGCAGGGAAGGCAATGAATTTGATGTCTTAGATCGATGGAATGGATTGGAAAGACTGCTGAGGAGCTGAAGAGGGAAAGAGAGTGCAAGGATCCTCTCCAAACTGATGAAAACATAAAAAAACTAAACAAAAGTTTAAGGCAGAGCACCAGCAAACTAATGAATTCTACCTCAATTACTCATTTGTTTAATTCAGAAGCAAAGAGAAGGGAAATGGAATAAATATAACATTAATGAAACTTACAATAACATGGAGAAAAACATCATCAAAACTCAGAAGCCACAAGGATCCCAACAAGTGCTGCAAAACTCTGGTCTTTCCTTTGCCAAAAACTGAAAATGGATATACAATGGAGTGCCAAACTTTTCCCAAGAGTCCAACCATGAAAATGTCTTAGAAAATACAATATATAGACCATCCTAACCCCTTCCCATGCCTCTAGGGGTCGAGCTCATCCTTCTAGGAGCTGTTTCAACCAATTCTAAACATGGAACTAAAATCTAGGCAGCCAAACAACTTGCCTCTATAAGGAAGGAAACTGATTCATTCATTTAATTTTCACTTTTTAGTGAATGAATCCTCTAGAACAAGTAAATATGAGCCAAAATTACATCATAATCATCAAATTACATCAAGATATATCAATAATTACATCAAGAAGTGAAACTAGTCAAACTGGCCGAATTTTTGAGCTGAAGAGTCAAAATGAGGCCAAATTTCTCTATGCGCCGCGCCCAAAAACTCAATGCGTCGCGCCACTTTGAGCCTATTTTTGAGGCACTTTACGAAGTCCCAATTGAGCTCATGATAGCTCGTTGGAAAGCCCCGCCTGTCTACTTTCCAACCCAAGTGGAATTTCTGGATTGGGATGTCATTTGCCCCTCCAAAACTTCAATCTCCCAAGACTAGTTCCTGCTGGTGCAAAAGGTGGCAGAAAGGCCATTTTCAATTGTTTTTGACCTTTAAGACCACCCAAAACTTGATGAAATCTCTCATCCATTCCTGAGCATGCATAATTTATCATAAAAAACCCAAAAATATCAAGTTTTCCTCCAGAAGATGTCCCAATCATAAGCGCGCGTCGGGCGGAAAAACCTGTTTTGCAACCAAAATTTTCAAAATGACTAACTTTTCTCCAAATTTGCTGAAATTTGGAGTGAAGGTCTCCCATCATGTCTCATGCTCAGCCAAGGAAGCGTCCGCTAATATTTGGAATCTAACATGCCTTTTTCGCCTCCTCGATGCCTTCTTGGTGCATGCAGTTCAGTGATGCAACTACTGTCTTGGTCATATGATGAATCTGTCTCTGTCATGGTGTTGAAAGTTTATGCCAATGATATGTTTATCTTGTTGAAAATGAGAAATTGATATCTTTTTCTCTAATTGCCAAGTGTATGTTGATTTGTATGAGATGAGAATTTGGTGCCTTTTGTTTCAATTATCAAAATATGCCAAATGGGAAAGGATTGTGATAAATAGGAGTATAGTGGACTGTGGGAAAAAGGGATAGTGGGTATATTGGTTTATTCAAGTGAATTTAAAATGTAGGACAACCACTTAATATGTTTGAGATATGGGATTTGGGGATTTTTGTAAATGACACGGGAGATGGTAAGGTTTAGGGATAGGATAATGAGATTTTAGGAATAGGTGATATGAGTAATTTTATAAGGGAATTAGGGAAGGGATATGGGTGATAGTGTTATAGTGAAGAGGAAAGGAATGAACAAGGTGGAGGGGAAAAAGAAGTCTTTGGCACTAAAGTTGTTTTAAAACACCAATACACAACCCTAAAGAGCAATTTTTCACCAAATGATAGGGTATATGTTTTCACCACTCAAATTCTTATAACCAATCTTAAAACAACTCCAAACACCGATCAAAGGCAACTTATAAGATGATTTGACTTACACGGAGCATAGGAGATTGAGTTGTTTTGAATTTTTGAGGAAAAATAGTGAAAATCAGCTTGGAGGCTCTGTGCGCCGTGCCCCAGCCCAACGCGCCGCGCAGGTTGGATGCGCCGCACCAGTGTAATTTTACACTGTAGAAAATTGTTCTATGTGCTGTGCTCTGTGGGTGCACCGCGGCCTTTCCCAATGCGCCACGCTCAATTCCAACACACAGTCGGCCCTTCAAACACAAAGTTTCGTCCCTCCAAACTTCAACATCGACTTCTCTCTTGGATTTTATGAAGATTTCTTGATGCAAATGGATTAATAACTTGGAGAAATATCTTATATAGAGATGGATTTAATTTTTTCTTCTCAATAACCCATTTTGTAATGTTTTTAGCTTTGGAACTTTTTTCATTTAATACAACTCTGTCCTTTTGTTTCCTCACTGGCTTTCTGAGCTTGAATGATGAAATTGGTTGATTTTTGTAGGGATGGTGGCATTGAAATTCGGCAAAGGAAAACCAGAGTCTGATTTTGAAGTACTTTATGGCGGAAAGATACATATTTATTACAAAAACAAATTTGACAATTTCTTCTTCAAAACAAAGTTTTGAAGAAGAAACATCCTCGAGCATTATTGACGATGAAAATTTTGAACTGAAAACTTATTGAAAACCTCCTCATGGCCTGCGGGCATTATCTAACATTTCTGAAGACCAAACCCTAGACCTAGAAAGTGAAATGACTCTTTTGACCAAAATAGCATCTATGACTGTAAATGACGTGAAATGAACTTTTATGAATTTTGATAAATTTTGACCAACCCAGTAGGTACAAAAATGAGGGAAACGAGAAAACCAAGCCCTTCCATCAGTCAATGGAATGCCCCTAACGGAATGCAGATTAATGAGCTGAATGAGACACCTAAAAATGAAATGCAATAAGAGAAATGATCTCTGACGGAGGGATAAAAAGACCGACTCTAACAAAATAAATGATGGGTAGGAAGAAAGAAATTTTATAATACATGGATCAACATCATCTGGAAAATTATTAATTTCCCTCCCCACAATGTGTTCCAGTACTAAATCCTTCAGTCATAAAGACTCAGAGCATTTCTTTGACTTCTGGTGGAACCAGACCCACGTCTTAATGACTGATTGGCACCAAGGTATTGGATTCCACTTCATTAAAATCCTTCCCCTTCATAAAAATCCCTTTTCCCTAAACATCACTCATTTTTCCCTACTAAAACCCCTTTTCCTAAGTTTAAAACACATTTTAACTAGGAAAAGTAAAAACCCTTAACTAATTCCCTTTTTCATACAAAAATACCCAAAAAACCAACAAAAATGTTTTATCCTAAGTATAAGTGTTCAATGATTATGTTGGGCATCACAATGAAGAAATCCCGCCTAAAAATCATATTTTACAATGTGCCTTGTGTATTTTACATTCCCACACATTCATTTCATATTAACACTAAGATAATGTATTAATTCCACTATATACCCTCATCTTGTATTAATTAAATCCTTTATATTAATTCCCATCCCATATTTTTAACTGTAAACTAAAGTTATATTCCACACATGTGATAAATACTGCTCCCACTATCCCCGCTAGCTATAAAATAACATATACCCACAACTCATTTGTTAATAATGCATTAACCCTCCGCAAAAAATAACCCAAATATGTATTAAACCTTAGATTTAATACATTTTCAACTGCCCGCCACATTAAGTTATCTCGGGTCCCACGCCCATTACCCCTAGCTCCATCAACTAATCCTAGCCATTCACATCCACCCGCCATATCAAAAGGCCAAGATCTCCCATCAAAAAATTAATATCGCGATTGTTAAACAAAATAAGATTTACGATATGAGTTGTTTCATCTCGTTCTCTCTCCTGCATGTGTCAGTTTTATATTGGATCGCATCCATTCCATAAAAACCATTTATAGCTTTTAGACGGTGCGATAAACCACTCAGTGGTAAAATCATTCCTGTGCCTAAACCACTTCCGATTTCAATTGATTGATAATAAATGAAAACACCGTTCAATTCAAATTCTTTATAAAACACCAGAATATACACATTTCAACCCTTCTGTTGCTCTTTTTGCTCATAAAACTGTTCTCGACTGAGAAAAATATGTTGTTGCCGTGTTTGAATGCAAAAAACCAACAAAATTCAACTAAATTTAGTGTTGTGATCAATCAAAGTCTCCAGTCTACATTTCAAAGACCTCGACAAGATTTTGAAAGCTTCCAAATCCCAGCAAACCCTTTTTCCACATTAAAATTCCTAAGTTCAGAGGTATTTCTAAAGAAAAATACCTATCCTTCCATTTGAAAAGAAATATACTTGTGAAATTCAAACCTTTTAATACCTGTTTGCCTTAGAAACACCCATATTACCTCATAAAATTATCTCAGCTGCAAACCCTGAGAATTTCACAGTTTTTGAGAGCTATAATTTGTTTTTTAAGAAAAATCTGATTGATTGAGCCATATGCAGACCTTTATAAGCCCTCTGAATGATTCAAAGTTTTCCAATGTGCTTAAAAAACCCCTTGGCATAAAGCTAATCATTTTAGAATTGTTTTCATCAATGAAATATGCAATAAACCCTTGCTAGCTATTCCTCAGTCTGTAAAAGTTAAAGAAATTGGGTTTTTAAGAAAAATTGATAGCTTGAGGTAGAGAAAACCAAAATTTACCTATTTTAGTCCAAGAGAAATCTCTGTTATACTAAAAATACATTCTGTAAACAATTTAATCTTATATAAGTGTGTTAAAAACCTAAAAACAGAGTTTTTAAGATCAAGAAAGGTTAAATTATTAAAAACAAACCTATCAATGGCATCTAAAAACACAATTGTCATCAATCCAGTACAACCTCCTGTTGTAGATGTTGAACATACCCCATTGGCTGATGTAGACTATAAAATCATTGATTCAGTAATTGAATATAACCTTCTTGAGCTCCACTGCTGGAGCCAAGAGAAATCTTTGGACCAAGTAGATGATGTGCTTATTTGGGAGTCTAATTTTCCCAAGCATGTTGTTCCCCACACACACATCAGTGCCCTGAGGTCATCAGATTATGGAAAACTCATTATTCCCCAGATCAAAGAGCAATTATCAATGTTGAAAAAGAAGTTTTGTTCACAATAATAGCTGAATCCATAAAGAAAATGGTTCATTTGCAGCCTGAACCCAATGCAGTCCCTTTGTCCATTGAAGTTTTGAAATTTTTTTATTTGGAATTAGATTTTCTTGAAATATTCCAAATTTTCCAAACATTTATGCCCTCCTATGTGGAAATTCTAAATCTAAATCCTCCTTATTCCTCATAAAAATTTCCAGAAGGAACAGGACACATCATCTCAATGCTATCTTTTATCCTTTGTTACTTTACTGATGAACATACAGATCCATCTATACTTGGTTTTCTATCCATGTTTATGCCTGGTCAGTGCCCTGCAGTCATATATAATTTTGCTGAGTATATTGCTGATAACATTCTTGAAAAACTTGTTAAACTTCCTACTGAAGGTGTTTTTAGATACACGTCATTTCTTTGCCATATGTTCCTCTACTTTTAGTCAGATAAATTTTCAATAGATCTTCAAAAGATGGATGTAAAGGGAAATGAACAATCTATTATTTTCTGGACTTCCTTGATCAGAAAGGAGTCAAATGAGTTTACATATGCAAAATCCACAGACTATTTTATCTATCCATTGGTAAATATTCTTAAAAACAGTGTGCAACCTAGAATCAGTGATGAAATTAAGAAAGTTGTACAACTATCAGAACAGAGCAGGACAGGTGATTGGTATTTATACCAAAATCACATTGAAGTTAGAGTTTATGGGTCAAATCTCATTCCCTATAAGTTGCCAAAGTATTTACCAATGAGATTGTTTGCCTTATAATATATTAGACAGATTCTGAACTCTGATTCTGTAAATTTTTTGGCTGCTAAAAAGAAAACGTTGTTTAAATTGGAAAACCAAGTGGGTCCCTTCATATGAAATAGCAGAGAAGCAGGTGTAGAGGCAGCAAAGTAGTTGTTAGAGAATAAGTTTAGTGAAAATTTCCTTTGGTACTATGATCCATATGGCATAATCAGCAAGATGAGTGTAAAATGTAAATTAACCCCATATGTTCATGACAAGAAGCTGACATTGAAAAGTTTCCAAACCAAACAGAATGGTTAGAAAATACATTGATAGAATCTGTTAAGCAAAGTCATACTAGTCACACTTTGCAGACTCCAGCTCAGGAGTACAAAGCACAAAAATAATAGGGAAGAAGGCTCATATAGTGATGAAACTACCACATAAACCAGGTTTGAACTCGGGTACAACAAGAAACCAAAAATAAATCTAGAAGACAAAGAAAAGGAGACAGTGTAAATTTTAGATGTAGAGAAGCTAGAGAAAGACACTGTGACTCCCACAGTGATTAAAAATGAGCAGAAACCTGCTACTTCTAACACACAAATGATTCAGAAACAACAAAGTGTGGAAGTATCATCCTCAAAATAGGCAGAGGATAAAGATATGGATATAAAGGAGAAGTATAAAGAGATTAAATCCAAAAATGAGGAAATCAAGAATGAAATCTATGCTCAATAATTGAAGCAAACTCAAGGGATAAAAAATAGGCTGCTTTCAACCTTTGATTATAAAAATAAGAAATTTCTGATGTAAGTACTTCAACCTACAAAGAAAACACCTAAAATAACACTTGACTATAAAAAGGTTGATTTTGAAGTACCAGTCCAAGACATTCATCCCTTGGACTAGATTGAATTCCACAAGCAAAGCTTAGAAATGCTATATTCTACAATGACTACAAAAGCAATGACTGCTAAAAAGCTCCAGAATGCTTTGACAAATGTAAGAGATCAGCTCAAGGTTGAAAAAGCGTCATCATATGCTAAAGATACCAGAATCAAATCTTTAGAGGAGTTAGTAATTGAAGTGGGTTATGACCCTTCTAATGTGAAAGCTGCAGAAGAACTAGTAAAGAAGAAAACTGTTGATATTGCAGCACTCAGAAAACAACTAAAATTACCTCCTACAGAGCATCCACAGGGAAAGGAAATTGTACAGGAAACAAATCAAAAAGATGAGATGATGAATCTCATATTACAGAAGATAACAAAAATTAAGGAGATGGAATTTGAGATGGGAAAACTAGTCCAAGAAAAAGAATCTACTAAAGAAAAAGATGTCCCTGCAACTATAATTCCTATGGTGACCACAACAGTACCATCAACTCTAGCAGAAGAACTATACCTAAAAGTTCCATTGGCTACAACAGTGCATATAACTTCATCTACCACTTTTGCAACTGATTCTTCTACTTCAGTAGTTTAGAAGTCAGATGAGGCCAGCAAATTGATAAAGGCAATGGAAGAAATGTCTATACAAACTAATGAAATCAACATATTAAAGGAGGAAATCAAAAATCTTGAAGATGCCAAGAAGTTAGCACAAATCAATGCTAAAACTGAAGAGCAAAAAGCTAAGAGATTGAGTGAACAATTAAAGAAGTTGGAAACAGAGTTGACCTTAAAAGAGCCTATGACACATATCAAAAATCAGTTATGGACCAATATCATTGAATTGATCAATGATACTTGGCCATCAATTAAAGTGATCTATGAATAGAAGGAATTGATAAAAGTAGCCAGAGAAGAAATACAGAAGACCAAAGATGAATTGGGCACCAAACTTGAAGAAGCATTGGAAATTATCAAATTCCTCAACTCTAAAAATAAGTAGCAATTGGATGAGATAGGAATAACATACAAGACAGAAACCATAATGGAGGTAAGAAAATTAGTTTCCAAGAAGAATATGATGAAACAGTTGGAATAAAAGTGCCAAAATATGGATGTAGCCATCACAAGATTCATGGTGAAATTTGACATTTTGAGGCAAAAAGGACTTCCTAATATTCTAGTAATCAATGATAAATTGAGGACACAAGAAGATTATAATAAAAAGATAAGGGAATTTTCCAAAGAACAAGTGAACAAATCAGATTGGCAAGGGATTCCAACAGGTAAAGTTTTACATAAAAGCATTGAAAATTTGTTTATTGACAACATGAGATAAAACACCTTTTTGGAGTTAAGCCAACATTTGTAAGATACATAGAAGTAGATGAAAAATTCAGGAAACTCATAAAGATCAAATTACTAGAGGCAGAATTCTGGGAGAAGTTGACAGATTTGCTGTAAAAATCATTTTGCAGTAAGAAAAGATGAAAAACAGAGCTGTTGTTTTTACTACACAGTAAACAAATTTTTAAACCATAAAATTGTTTTCAGAGGTTAAAGTGTATCAACAGTCAAAGAGTATTAGAAGTCAAAGAGTATCAGATGAAAGATGAAGTTCAAAACTGATTAAATATCAAACTTCCAGCGTGAGGGACACCTCATTTTCCCAGCTGGAGCCCAATCCAAACAACAAGCTATTTTATTTGAATAAATAGGACAACTAGCAATTTGTTAGGCAATTGTCACTGTATTTTTGTAAAAAGATATTTTATTTTCCAAGAAAAATTCCTTAGATTGTTCTAGGTTATTTTGTACTACTTTTTGTATAAATACTTCATCATTTGAAGTATTGAGTGTGGATAAATTGCTGAATATTTCTATAGATGTTATATTCTGAACCTAAGGGTTTTTGTATCAAGTTCAAGTCAGAAGACTAGATCTCAAGCAATAAAGCATCATATTACTGGATTCATGTGTTGGGCCACTGAAGTGAAGTATGTTCTAAATTTTATTTGTCAATTTTCTTATGTTTTTTATCCATTCATGAATGTGTTATAAATTTTAATGTGAAATCAGGAATTGTTAAATGAGAATTTGTTAAAAGCACTATGCTATTGACTAGTTTTAATTTAAATGTTTTCTGCTAATATCCAGACTAGGGAACCCTTAATTTCTCCCTAATTTCGATTGACCTCTCCCTTTCCATTCATTATCCGGATCAAAAAATTCTCAATTGCTCTTTATCCCGATTAAAACAATCTCACCATCAGCCTTTGAAGATCTGAAGTGACTCTACTATCTTGTGCTGTGAAAATTTGACTTTAGACCTTGATCCTGATCTATCTGCTTGACACATTGACTCAATTTTCCCAATGTGTTACAGATCCACAACTATCCATCTCATTAAGTGATTTTCCCACCCAAAAAAATCAAAACCCCAAAACCAATTTTCCCTATATAACTAGCCTAAAATCAGATATAAAAACAAAGTTAAATATTATAGAGAGACCCCTCTCTGAGCCTTAGGAAGGCTAGATCCTAAAGCTTAAAAGTAGGTTTGTGGTTTCTTTTGATATTCTTTAAACTATAAATCAAAATCTCACAACTTTGAGATTTATTAGAGTGATAACATAACCAAACACATCCTTCTTCATAGGCCAAAAATATTGACTTCTTACCATTGAATTGTCTTTTGATAACTAGGATGTCTAGCATATGGAGCATCATGCATTTACTTTATTATAATATTCCTTAACACATAAAATTTATTTTAATAGATAAGAATGAAATTTATTTGAACTAATAACCCTAATACTTTTTTTGTACATTTTCTTCTATAAGACTTGTTTTATTTATAGATAACGCTCATCTAGGGTAAAAACCTCATGAATAATGTTCCTTAATTCATATTTGCACATGTTAATGGAAATAACATGAATTTCATGTAAATGTATCTTGAGGAAATGGAATAAATGTCCATACAAACTAATGAAATCAATAGATTAAAGGAGGAAATCAAAAATCTTGAAGATGACAATAAGTTAGCACAGAAGAATGCTAAAACTGAATAGCAAAAAGCTAAGAGATTGAGTGAACAGTTAAAGAAGTTGGAAACAGAGTTGACCTTAAAAGAGCCTATGGCACATATCAAAAATCAGTTATGAACCAATATCATTGAATCAATCAATGATACTTGGCCATCAATAAAAGTGATCTACGAATAGAAGGAGTTTCTTAAAGTAGCCAGAGAAGAAATACAGAAGACCAAAGATGAATTGGGCACCAATCCAGAAGAAGCATTGGAAATGATAAAATTCCTCAACTCTAAAAATAAGCAGGAATTGGATGAGAGAGGAATAACAGACAGAACATAAACCATACTAGAGGTAAGAAAATTAATTTCCAAGAAGAACCTGATGAAATAGTGGGAAGAAAAGTGCCAAAATATGAATGTAGCCATCACAAGATTCATGGTGAAATTTGACATTTTGAGGCAAAAAGGACTTCCTAATATTCTAGTAATCAATGATAAATTAATGAAACAAGAAAATTGTAATAAAAATATAAGGGAATTTTCCGAAGAAAAAGTGAACAAATCAGATTGGTAAGGGATTCTAACAGGTAAAGTTTTGCACAAAAGCATTGAAAATCTGTTTTATTTATAACATGAGATAAAACACCTTTTTGTAGTTAAACAAACATTTGTAAGATACACAGAAGCAGATGAAAACTTCAGGAAACTCACAAAGATCAAATTACCAGAGGAATTATTCTCAGAGAAGTTGACAGATTTGCTGTAAAAATCAGTTTGCAGTAAGAAAAAATGAAAAACAGAGTTGTTGCTTTTACTACATAGTAAACAGATTTTTAAACAGTAAAACAATTTTCAGAGGTTAAAGTGCATCAACAGTCAAAGATTATCAGCAGTCAAAGAGTATTAGATGAAAGATGAAGTTCAAAAATGATTAAAGATCAAACTGCCAGCATGAGGGACACCTCATTTTCCCAACTGCAACCCAAATCCAAACAACAAGCTATTTAATTTGAATAAATAGGAAAGCTAGCAATTTGTTAGGTAGTTGTCACTATATTTTTGTAAAAAGATATATTTTTTTCCAAGAAAAATTCCTTAGATTTTTCTAGTATATTTTGTACTACTTTTTGCATAAATACTTCATCATTTGAAGTATTGAGTGTGGATAAATTGTTGAAGATTTCTATAGCTGTTATATTTTGAACCTAAGGGTTTTTGTATCAAGTTCAAGTTAGAAGACTGGATCTCAAGCAATAAAACATCATATTACTGGATTCATGTGTTGGGCCACTGAAGTGAAGTATTTTCTAAATGTTATTTGTCAGTTTTCTTATGTTTTTCATCCATTCATGAATGTGTTCTAAATTTTAATGTGAAATTAGGAATTGTTATATGAGAATTTGTTAAAAGCACTCTGTTGTTGTCTAGTTTTCATTTAAATGTTTTCTGCTAATATCCAGACTACGGAACCCTTAATTGCTCCCTAATTTCAATTGGCCTCTCCCTTTTCATTCCTTATCTGGATTAAAGAATTCTTAATTTCTCGTTATCCTGATTAAAACCATTTCACCATTAGCCTTTGAAGATCTGAAGTGACTCTACTATCTTGCCCTGTGAAAATTTGACTTTAGACCTTGATCCTGATCTATATTCTTGACACATTGAATCCATCTGCCCAATGGATTACAGATCCATAAATATCCATCTCATTAAGTGATTTTCCCACCAAAGCAAATCAAAACCCCAAAACCAATTTGCGCTATATAACTAGCCTAAAATCAAATATAGAAACAAAGTTAAATCTTATAGAGAGAGCCCTCTCTAAGCCTTAGGAAGGATAGATCCTAAAGCTTAAAAGGAGGTTTGTGGTTACCTCTAATATTATTTAAACTATAAATCAAAATCTCACAACTTTGAGAATTATTAGAATGATAACATACTGGTGACTCTGCTGGGGAACTAACCAATCCTTAGTTTTAAAATAGATCTTAAAGGAAATCTTTTCATTATATTTTCACCTTAAGACTGTTTTAATAATTTGTGAGTATATTTTCATAAAAAAGTGTAATTCTACCTTCCAGAAGAGTCTAATATACCAGGTGCGATCCAGATCTACAACCTACCTTCATAGTAGATAATCCTGATAGAATTGGAAAGAAAAATAAAAGAGTAGAGGATTTAGATAATAAAGTTTCATTATTCAAAGCTAATTCCCTTCCAAAAAAGCTATCAAGTTTACAACATATAGAATTTGATTTAAAGTTTGAACAATCGTTAATTAGAACCAAATCAGAAAGTGATTTACATAGCACTATAATAGATCCTGATTTTATTTCATTTATTGAAACTAAGAAGGAAACTGTTTCAGTAGATTCTGAGGAAAATATCTTTGAAGTTTATGATAAGCTTGATGCAATAAATGATACTTTTATTAAAGAAATAGATGAAGCCTATTTACAGCATTCAGTTGAATTAAGTGCTTTATAAGCTTATACCCCTACACCTTCTACCACTCATTTAGATACCAGCCTTATAGAATCTGTAGGTTCATCCCTATTCACTACTACTTCATCCATTATTTACACCACACTTCATTCCACATGTTCATTTTTTCCAAAGCAACCATTTCAACCTAGAGTATTATTCCCATCCTCCACCACCTCAACTCCGTCCACTAGTTTTTCTTCTGCATTTACCAATACATCATTCTCATTCCCAAGTACCTCTTGATATATCCCAACTTCATCTTCTAGCATCTAAACCACATTTTCCAATACATCTTCTTATATCTGAATCTCATCTGCAAGTTCTTTAACTACATCAGCAAGTACTTCTAGTTCTTCTCCAAGTACATCCAAATTACCTCCTAGCCAAGCTAGAATTCAAGCCATGGCTGCTAGATATGCTCCCTTGGTCCTTCCAGCACAATTACATGACATGCCCCAAAATTATCAAAGAAAAATACCTCAATTTGATGCAACCACTCAATACACTGCCCAAAAACATGTTAATAAGATGACATACTATTTTGAACTTCATGAAATAGATGAGGCTAATGTCCAAATGAGACTTTTTGCTCAAACATTAACTAGTGAGGTGAAAAAATTGTTTAAAGGTTTAAATGCTAGAGTATTGCCGATTTATAATTTTTTCATAGAATATTTATTAATAAATGGGAAAAGAAGAAAAATACACTACAAATCTTATCTGAATTTGAAAGCATAAAAAGAGAACCAAATGAAACATTCCAAGATTATTGTACTAGATACAACAACATTTATAATTCAATTCCTGCTAATCTTAAGTCTCCTCCAGATTCTTTTCTTCTAAAATCCCTAATGGATTTGATACAGACGTAGCCTATCAATTGAGAGAGAGGAATCTTGAAACTTTAGAGCAGATGCAAAGTAATTTTGTTAGTGTAGAGGCAAATTTGTTGGCTAGAAAAGCTAGATTAAGAAATGAAAGGAGAGTAACAATAAAAGAAGCGACATATACTTCAGATTTAAAAATAGATCAATTAGAAAAAACACTAGAGAGAGTGATGGATAGGTTAGATACTATGGAAAGGAATCCACAATGGAATAATCAACAACAAATTAGAAATCCCAATTTCAGGAAAAGAACCAACACTCGAAAATCTAGAGAATCAACACCTGACCAAACAATAAGACCACCTTTCCAAGAGAACTATGTTGAGAGTTCTCATCAAAATGAAGATGATGAAGACACTATAAATCTAATGGGTATTAATGAAGATAAAACTATTTTTCTTACACAAGAAGATCAGGAGTTATATGAGTTACAACAACTGCAATTAGATTCTGATGAATCTTTTGATTACAAGCAAGGTTATGAGTTTGCTATCAATGAAGTACATAAGAAATATAAACTTAGGAGAAAGAAAAACATAGAGCCTTCCACTAAGAAATCTGTCCAAACACAAAAAAAAAGAAAATAGTATAGGCTCCTACCACTAAAGTTCTACAAATTCTCCCTAGGGAAACCAAGCAGAACTGTAGTTCATCTAAGAAAGTTTCAAGTCCTAAAAATTCACCTAGTCCCAAAATTGTTGACATCACAGATGATGTTTTCAAAACATCAATAGATTCACAAAAATCTATTTCTTTCAAGACAACTAATTATGCTAAAATAACAATTTTAGACTCTAAAACACCTACTGCTGATCCAAAATTTTCCACTGCTAAAGTAGCTGCTGAAAATACAAAATCTGCAAAGATATCTATTACTTCTCAAACTGTTCCTGAAAAGAAAACCAAAAACAGTAAGACAGTAGAAACACAAATTGGGAATGAGAAAACAACTGTAGAAAAATACGATAAACTTACCCAAACTACAATTACAAAAGAAGAAATAATTTAGCTAGGAAAATCCGAGCCATCATTTAATATCCAAGCTGAAATTTCCAAATTAAAGATACCAATTCCATTGACAGAATTGGTAAAACATGATTTATATCAAACACCTATCACTGAAACTTTAAACATGAATGATGGAGAAGATTTAGTAAATCTAGGTGATGATAAAAAAGAATTAATCTTTAGTTCTGATGTTAATGGGAGACACCAAGATGGAGCAGTTCCACCTTTCTACATTAGCTTAACTGTTCATGTTCAAATATTATATAATGCAATGTTAGATTCAGGAGCTTCACACAATTTAATGCCAAAAGAAATAATGGAAACCCTGGATTTAGATATCACTAGGCCTTACAAAGATCTCTTTTACTTTGATTCTAGAGAAGTAAAATGTTTAGGTTTGATAAGAGATTTGTGTGTTACTTTAGTTTAATATCCTGGGAAAAGCATAGTCATGGACATTGTAGTAGCTGAAATCCCTCCCAAGTGTGGAATGCTTTTATCTCACTCATGGGGAGCTAAATTGCAGGGATCTCTACAACTTGATATGTCATATGCAACAATATCATTTTTTTGCCAACCAAAGAAACTTTATAGAGAAACATTGATGAATTATATGGTCAGTAGTGTAGAAAGACCTAGAAATTATCATATTTACTCTACACCTACTGACATGGATTCATTCATTTTATGCAACTCTAAAATTGAAATTGAAAACAATACTGACTAAAAGAGAAAAACAAAGCACCAGATAGTGAAAATATCTTTCATGAATCATTATGGCACCTAGATTTTGATGGATTAGTCAATAAATTAGGAGAAGCAGCGGGATTTTGGATACATAATATGGAAAATAATCATGCAGAAGGTCATTATTTCAGACTAAATTTTAAATTTACAAACAACATGGATGAATATGAAGCTCTTATTTTAGGACTGCATATTGTTAGGAATTTAGGAGGTAAAAGAGTGTCAATTATGGGAGACTCAGAGTTAACTGTGAAACAAAAAACTGGATAATATTATGTTTATAATCAAAGATTAAGCCAGTATAGAGACACTGTTTTAGATTTAATTAAGGAACTGTTAGAATGTGATTTTTCTGCAATACCAAGAAAACAGAACATACAGGCTCACTGCTTAGCAACTTTTGCTAGTGCATGTAATTTTCCATTTCAACCCAATCATAGATACACTGCAGAAGTGAAGCATAGACCTATAATTCCAGACAATCTTAAATATTGGCAAATTTTCTCACAGGATGAACAGATTTATCATTTCATGAACAATAAAGGAGAATTTAAGGGTTGTGATATAGACATAGATTGTATAATAGATCAGAACTTAGATAGTGATATTGATTTGAATAATGTAGATGTAAATAACTTAAATTTTTCTAAACCTACTAAATTTAGTCAATTAGACATAGATAATTTAGAGAAAGTAGAGAGTGAATAGTTAGCAGATGATAAATATGATATTTTGAACCTTAAAGACAGTTTTTTACCTAAGGGATTAGCCCCTTTAGAAGATCTATTTGACTCTAATGATGTTGCAAGAAAACATAAAATGGAGCCATTAAGATCTAATATTCAGGAATGTAATATAGGTACAGAGTTAAACCTAATATGATTAAACTTTCAAAAGCTTTACCTCAGGAAGAAAAAGTAAAATACATAGCTCTTTTTAAGGAATTTCAGGATGTATTTTCTTGGAGTTATGAGGACATAAAATCCTATGACACTAGCATAATACAACATAAAATACCTATAAAAGAAGACCAAAACCATTTTAAACAAAATTTAAGAAGGATTAATCCCATTTTGATGCCTTTAATTGAGAAAGAGGTAAAAAGAATGTATGATGCCCAAATAATTGCACCAATCAAATATTTAGATTGGGTTTCTAATCTAGTTCCCACTAGGAAAAAGACTGGAGAAATTAGACTATGTGTTGATTTCATAAATTTAAATAAAGTGTCCTTAAAAAGAAAACTACCCTCTCCCTAAGATGGATCAAATTTTACATAGGGTGGTTGTTTCTTCCAAAATTTCATTGTTATATGGATTCTTTGGATATAACTAGTGTAGAAATTTGCTGAATAATGATTAATTATCCACCGAGACTATCCTGATCACATACAATTTGAATTTATATGCAACACATAATCTCTTCCACTCAGATCATCACACATGCGGAAATAAAAACAAGCGATAACACATCAATTCATCATACACATTAACACAGTATGTATGGGGAAAGCTTATGCCGATAAACCCCACAACGATCGTGTATATTTTAATGGAGAAATCATGACAATACATCGCATAATACTCCTCACAAGTACTCCGCACTATCTCATGAAGTTACACAATATTAAACTGGAAGCCCATGAACAAAGCACTGGTTCAAAACTCACCGCCAATCGCCTTGCCTCTATTGCGTGTTTCAATGCTATGGGATGGCCTCTTTATATAGATAAACCACCAGCCTGAACTGCGCAATCCTCATGGGCTTACTCCACCTATCTGTGTGTTGCAAATAGAAACAGTATAGTCACAACTGATAGCTAACTCTACCCTTTCATCTACCTCTTTCACTGGTCTCCACTGAACTGATCATGCACTGTAGTGAACTGATGTGTTCTTGAGTTGAATAATGAGTTACTAATTAATGAATTAAATAATATTTAATTCACTCCACTCATTACTAGTTGATTAGCCAGTTAAACTAATCTCAACTAGTTCAACTAAGTTAAACCGAACACAACTCCACTAGTTGTCTCATTAACTCCACCAAACTTCTGCCACTGAAGTCCTAACTGAAGTCAACCATGCATGTGCTCACCAAACCCTTAGGAATAGTGTAATTCCTCTGTCATATGCATGAGCCACTTCCAAGGCTCGAACTGAAGTGCTCCAAGAGAGTAAACTGAATTTTATAGTCCAAATATTATTAAGGGTAAATAATATTTGACTTCCCTATTTTTAGGATAGGCAGTCTAAAAATAGACTTCGACCTATAGGTCCAAAAATAGAGGTCCATCTATTTTTACCAACATGACAAATACTCCAAGAATAACATACTGCAACCCCTGGACCATGCTCCATATGTCTAAAAATAGACATAGTCTAAAAATAGACTTTGTGCCAAAATTTGCCTGCGGGCCCACTTAGTGAAGGCGACTTCATTTCACTAAGCTCCATCATCTTGCTGCATTATCAACACTCCCTCTCAGCAAGATATGGATTATCTGCAACCCCTATCCTGCCTCTGTGGAATTCGAACTTGCTCCTGGTGAGCGCCTTCGTCAGGATGTCGGCATCCCGATCCTCCGTGGGAACATATGAAAGCATCATGATTCTCCGCTGAACACAATCTCTGATATGATGGTACCTGATGTCGATGTGTTTGGATCTATCATGAAATACCGGATTAGCCGAGAGTTTAATGCAACTCTGGTTATCACAGTAAATCACTGTAGGCTCCAAATGCAACCCGAACAATCCAACGAGGATCTTCCTCATCCAAATAGCCTCGCATGCAGCCAAGCTAGCTGCCATGTACTCGGCCTCTGCTGAACTGAGTGCCACGGATCTCTGCTTCCTGCTGTACCAGGAAACTGATGTCGACCCAATGCTGAAAACTCCTCCAGAAGTGCTCTTCCGGTCTGTTGGGCTCCCTGCCCAATCTGCATCAGTGAAACCAGAAAGCTTCACTCCATCCTCCTGTCTGTACCATAGACCATATCCCGATGTGCCTCTGATATAGCGCAATACATGCTTGCCCGCCTTCCAAAGGAGCTTGGTAGGCTTAACCATAGCTTGCGAAAGCTGGTTAACTGCATAGCATATATCGGGTCGTGTATTGACCAGATACATAAGCGACCCCACCAACTGTCGATAGACAGTGGCATCCACTACCTCCGCTGAAGTAGCATCCTCCTTCCTCCAACCACCAGGAAGAGGAGTGTCAACAAGCTTGTAGCCTTACATGTTGAACCTCTCCAGAATCTCCCGAGCATACTTGCCCTGAGAAACAAACAGTCCTCCACTGCGCTGCCAAATCTCCAATCCCAGGAAATAATGAAGGATGCCCAGGTCCTTCATCTCAAACTCTCGTGCAAGATCCTCCTCGCATGAAAGTATCAACTGCTCGTCGCCAGTCAAAATCAGATCATCTACATACAGTACGATGATCAACAGCTTCCCCTCCACCACAATCTGGTACAGGTTTGGATCCGCCCCACTCTTGGAGAATCCAAGCCCGGTGAAGTAGCTGTCTATCCGAGTGTACCAAGCACGAGGTGCTTGCTTCAGCCCATACAGTGCTCTCTTGAGTCGGCACACATGCGACTCACTGCTGAAGATTTCAAAACCTTCAGGCTGCTCTATGTACACCTCTCCCTCAATAACTCCATTGAGGAACGCAGTCTTCACATCCATCTGATGAATGTGCCACCCCATCTGCGCTGAGAGAGCTAGGATCGTCCGTATGGAAGAGTACCTTGTGACAGGTGCAAAGGTCTCCTCATAATCGATCCCCTCGATCTGTGAGAAGCCATGGGCGAAAAATCTCGCCTTGTACTTCTCCACACTCCCGTCAGCTGCCTGCTTCACTTTGTAGATCCATCGCGAACCCACCACTGATTTTCCCACCGGTCTTGGGACAATCTCCCATGCACTGTTCCCGACGATCGAATCATATTCTTCGATCATGGCATCAACCCATGCGGGTTCCTCCACAGCTTCCTCAAAAGAGGATGGCTCCGTCACAACACATTGACTCACAAGAGCCATGTATCCAGTGTACCGATCCGGTGACTGTCTCTGTCTGCGCTGTGCTGTAGGTGGTCCTACAACCTTTTCTGCATCCCGAGCCAGTCGCTCAGCTTCTGTAGTGCGCATGCGCCCTCTGATGGTTGGCGCTGCCTGGGTGGTTTCTTCCACCTCCTGAACCTCCTCTTGTGGCTGATCCACATCCGGAAGCTCCTCCTTAGGAACTAACAGCTCCTCATCCGCATGCAAGTGTAGCTCCCTCTCAAGCGAACACTGCATGGCTTTCTCCTCCTGAAATTTTATATCCCGTCGCACAACAGTCTTGCGACTGTCTGGCACATACGCTCGATAGTTATGAGGTGTATCAGTGTACCCCACAAATATTCCAACCTCAGCAGTTGGATCCAGCTTCCTTCTCGCATCCTTCGTCACATGCATGTAGACAGGAGAACCAAAATCCGCAAATGGGAAATATCAGGCCTCTTGCCAGAATAAGCCTCCTCTGGTGTACTCATGCCAAGAACCTTGTGAGGACAACGGTTCTGCACATACACTGCTGTATTGCATGCCTCAGCCCACAAGTGAAGGGGTAGGCCCCGATCATGCAACATCGCCCGTGCAGCACCCACGATCGTTCTGTTCTTCCGCTCAGCCACCCCGTTCTGCTGTGGGTTATGGGGTGCGATGAGCTCTCTCCGAATCCCTTCTGCGCTGCAGAACTCCTTGAATTCAGCCGAGATGAATTCACCACCGTTATCAATCCTTAGAGCAATCACCTTCTTCCCCGACTCCTTCTCGACCAGTGCTTTAAACTCACAGAACTTCGCGAATGTATCGCTCTTCTTCTGCATGAAGAAGATCCAGCACTTTCGAGAGAAATCATCAACAAAGATCACATAATACCTGTGCTTTGCTGTCGAAGCAACTGAGAAAGGACCACACACGTCTGTGTGAACTCTCTCAAGGATCGTCGTGGCGCGACTATCCTTCTCGTGAAAGGTGGCTTTCACATACTTCCCTAAAGTACACCCCTTGCACTGATATGACTACGCAAGGGTGCCCTTAGGAAGCCCAGTAGAAATCTGCTGCAGAATCTTCAAAGCTCCATGGTGAAGGTGGCCCAATCTCCTGTGCCACAGTTCGCCCTCATCATCCCGGCTCACCACTTCTCCCGCTTTGCATGCCATAGTTGCGCAGCCATCTACCTGCAACTGATAAAGGTTCTTGGTTCGAACCCCTATCTTCCGGGTCTCTCCAGTAGTCTTACTGCGCAGGAAGGCTTTTCCTTCGCTGAAGACCACATCATACCCTTTATCCTCCAACATCGCCACATAGATCAAGTTCTTCTTCAATCCAGGTACATGCATGACATCCTTCAATACAAAGGGTTTACCAGACTCCCTCTGAAAGGATATGGTACCGATACCAGTCGCACTGTATCTACCATCATCGCCCATCTCGATGTGCACACCCAAATCTTTGTCCTTCAGATCTGAGAACAAATCTCGATCTCCCGTCATATGAAATGACGCACCGCTGTCCAAGAACCATACCGATCCCAACACACTTGAAACCAAGCATGCGATCAGTGAAAAGTCAAGCTCGAACTGTGAAGCCAAAGCTTCTCCATCTGCAGATCTTCCCGCTTGCTTGTTCTTCTTCTTCTTTTGACAATTGGTAGCATAATGTCCGTGATCATGGCAGTGAAAACACTTCACTTTCGCCATATCCTGCTTCTTGCCCTTAGCTCCAGAATGAGAGGTTTTCTTACCCTTCCTTTTCTTAGCTTTGGACACCAAAGCGCAGTTTTCTTCATCAGCTCCCTTTGATGAAGATCCATCTCGAGTAGTCCTCCTTATCTCCTCCTGCATGAGATCCGCCCAAAGGCGCTCCCATCCCGGCAGCTTCTCCCGACCATTGACACTATCTTGATATGAGTGCCAAGCCTTCGAAAGACTAAGGAGAGCCAGGTCGACCATGTCCTCATCTTCGACAGTCACCCCCACACTTCCCAGCTCATCTCTGCATTGAGTGAACTTCGTGAGGTATTTGGCGATACTGTCGCCTTTCTCCATCTTGATGTTCCTGAGCTTATCTTTGAGCGCCAGCTTCCTTTGGTCGCTCTTACTCTGGAATAGATCCGTCAAAGCTTTCCACATTAAATATGGAGTAGCCTTTCCATGCAGGCTGGATACAATATGATCCTTGACGCCCTCCAACAGGATCCTTCGACATTTCGCCATCTTCCTTTGCCATGCTTCGACTTCAGCTGCATCAGTGGGCTTTTGGACATCCGTATCTACGAACTCCTTCAGACCATTATCTTCTAATACTGCTTCCATGCGATCCTTCCATGCAACATAATTCGAACTGCCTTCAAGAGCATATTCGAGTCGCAAACCGTTGAAAGACATTTTCAACACCGACACCAAGAAAACAAAACTACTGCAAAATTTCGAATTCCACCTCAAAGCTCAGCCACTTTAGATCTGTGAGAACAAATTATTTCTAGCACAGAGATTGACTGCAAGGGGCATTTACCAGACCTTTCACTTTCCGAAGAAAGATGAATCCGGAGGCTACCTGGCCTGCATGCAGACTCTGTCTACCGAAATAAGTTTGTAATCACTGTGATGATCAATCTCTGCTTCAATAGCTCCGATACCATGTATAAATTTTCTGAATAATGATTAATTATCCACCGAGACTATCCTGATCACATACAATTCGAATTTATATGCAACACATAATCTCTTCCACTCAGATCATCACACATGCGGAAATAAAAACAAGCGCTAACACATCAATTCATCATACACATTAAGACAGTATGTATGGGGAAAGCTTATAGCTGAAAACCCCGCAGCTATTGTGTATATTATAATGGATAAATCATGTAACAAACTCAGTACAATACTCCTCACAAGTACTCAGTACTATCTCATGAAGTTACACACAAACTAGCTCAGTTTTGAACAGGTTACCGGTTCAAAACTCACCGCCAATTTCCTTTCCTCTATTGCGCAATCCAGGCCTGTCTATATAGATATCCAATGTTTTAATCTCCTTGGCTTGACAGCGCAATCATCATGGGCAATTCCTCCAAGTGTGGTGCAAATCTCATGCACAATTGATGTCGCCACTGATAGCTAACTCCACCCTTTCATCTACCTCTTTCACTGGTCTCCACTGAACTGATCATGCACTGTAGTGAACTGATGTGTTTTTGAGTTGAATAATGAGTTACTAATTAATGAATTAAATAATATTTAATTCACTCCACTCATAACTAGTTGATTAGCTAGTTAAACTAATCTCAACCAGTTCAACTAAATTAAACTGAACACAACTCCACTAGCTGTCTCATTAACTTCACCAAACTTCTGCCACTAAATTCCTAACTGATGTCAACCATGCATGATGCCATCAAACCCTTGGGAATAGCGTAATTCCTCTGTCAGATTCATGAGCCACTTCCAAGGCCCGAACTGAAGTGCTCCAAGAGAGTAAACTGAAGTTTATAGTCCAAATATTATTAAGGGTAAATAATATTTGACTTCCCTATTTTTAGGACAGGCAGTCTAAAAATAGACTTCGACCTATCGACCTATAGGTCAAAAAATAGAGTCCCATCTATTTTTACCAACATGACCAATACTCCAAGAATAACATACTGCAACCCCTGGACCATGCTCCATATGTCTAAAAATAGACATAGTCTAAAAATAGACTTTGCGCCAGAATTCGCCTGCAGGCCCACTTAGTGAAGGCGACTTCATTTCACTAAGTTCCATCATCTTGCTGCATTTTCAACAACTAGATTCTAGTTCAACTAGAAGACCAAGCTAAAACTGCTTTTACTACTCCATGGGGCACTTTTATGTATTTAAAAATGCCTTTTGGATTAATGAATGTAGGAGCCAATTTTCAAACAGCTATGGATATAGCCTTTGCAAAGGAAATTCATGAATTCCTTGTGATTCATTTAGATGAAATTATTGTATTTTCAAAGAATTATAATGAAGATTTGGATCATCTTAGACAAGTCTTTCTTAAATGCAGGAAATTTGGCATCCTTTATATCCCAAGAAGACTATATTTGGATTGGAAGAAGGTAAATTATTAGGGCATATTATATCTAAAGAGGGAATTAGGATAGACCCAACTAGAATAGAGGTCATTCTAAACATTAGTCCTCCTAGGAATATTAAAGAATTACAAGCTTTTCTAGGTAAAATTAACTTCCTTAGAAGATTCATCTCAAATCTAGGTGAAATAATCAGAGAACTTAACAATATGTTGAAAAAAGACTCAGTACTTAAATGGACTATTGAGGCCAAGCAATCATTTGAATCTATTAAACAAGCCCTAACAAAAACACTAGTCCTTATAAGTCTTGACTTTAAAAAGGATTTCATTATTTTCTCCTTTGCTTCAGAACATACTATTGCTGCAGTTTTACCGCAGAAAAATGACCGGCTATGAGCAGCCTATTTATTTCTTTAGAAAATCACTTAGAGATGCCACTTTAAAGTATAACATAATGGAAAAGCAAACCCTAGATTTAGTATAGGCCATCAAAGACATTAGAGTGTACATTATTTATTCACATATCATTGCTTATGTTCCAAATGCAGTTGTAAAGGACATTCTAACACAGAATGGGCCTGATGGAAAAAGAGGCAAGTGGATTGCTACAATTTTGGAATATGATATAGAAATCAAACCCGCTAAACTGATAAAAGGCCAAGGTTTAGCCAAACTCATGGCTGAATCAAATTTTCATGCTTTAGATATTAATTTTATTGCCCAAATAGATGATCAGGAAGAGATGGCGACTCCAGAGATCAGTGAAGCCTTTTCAGACTCACGATGGTATGTAGATATTGTATTTGTATTACTAAATTTACAAGCTCCTCTTGAATTATCAAGTACAAAGGCTAGATTTTTAAAATTGAAGGCAGTAAGATTTTGTATCATAGATAATGTACTCTTTTGGAAAGCTCATGGTGGATTTTTATTGAATTGTTTGCTTAAAGAAGAAGCTAATAAAGCTTTGGAAGAATTTCATGCAGGTGACTGTGGAGGACATCTCTACTGGAAAAATACTGTAGACAAAATCTTGAGAGCTGGTTTTTACTGGCCTACCTTGTTTTCAGATGAAAAAAAGTATGTGACCTCTTGTCACAAGTGCCAAATCTTTGAAGGAAAGAAAAAGCTGCTACCCCTGCCCTTAAAACCCATCTCAAAAGAAATTCCTTTTCAAAAATGGGGTCTTGACTTCATTGGTTAAATTCACCCTCCATCCTTAGCCCAACACAAGTGGATTCTGACAGCCACTGACTATTTCACTAAGTGGATAGAAGCCATACCCTCCATGCAAGCCACTGACACTATCATAATCTCCTTTTTAGAAAACAACATACTCTCAAGATTTGGATGCCCCCAAAATATTATCACTGAAAATGCAGCTGCATTCAAATCCAAAAAGATGATTGACTTCTGCCATAAATACCACATTACCCTTGGCCATTCTACTGCATATTACCTTCAAGGTAATGGCCTTTCTGAATCCTCCAATAAAAGCCTTGTGAACATCATCAATAAATTACTATAATACAACGAGAAAACTTGGAACAAGAGGTTAGTTAATGCCCTATGGGCAGATAGACTTACCACTAAGAAATATATTGGTACATCCCCTTACCAACTTGTTTATGGAATGGATGTTGTTTTTCCATCTTCCTTAGGATTACCTATAATGAAAATAATCCAAGAGCTACAAGTTGAAACCAATGATATTCAAAGAAGGATTAACCAAACCATACACTTGCAGCAAACAAGAGAAGAGGTTTATCTTAAGTCTCAAGTTATCCAAGACAATATTAAGAAATTTTTTGACAAGAAGAGTAAAGAAGACGATTTCTCTATAGGTGACAAAGTTTTCAAGTGGGATTCAAGGAGAGAAGAGAAAGGTAAACATGGGAAATTTAATTTTCTATGGAAAGGACCTTATGTTATTTATGGTTAGAGAGGTAACAATGCTTTATTTTTGAAAGAGATGGATGGATCATATCTGCTAGGTGGACCTGTCAATGGCATAATGTTGAAGCATTACTACTCTTCAGAAATAACCAATAGCTAAATTTGTTTACTTTATTCATTGTACATAACATTGCAGATTTTACATTGGATTGGATGTTTTTCCTAACAAAGTTGAAGCCCGGAGAGAAGGACCTAAGCTTTTAAAGGTAAAATATCATAAGTATGTATAAGTGCAGAGCTCAGACAACATTTACAAGGCCAACACAGTCAAAATTTAAAGGCTATTAATCTCAAAGTTCTTGACATTTCACAAGGAAATGGCATCGCCATGTGGAGCCACTGTTAGGGTCCTATAATAATAGGATTCATAATTTTTGAATTGACTTTAATTAGTCTTGTAATATGTACATACTTTTCTTTATGCAAGTTGTTTTCCCATATTAGAAAATAAAAAATGAAAAGAGAGTAAAAGTCCTAAAAGAAAAATCAAAGGACTTAAAAAGAAAAAGATCAAAAAGAATAAAAAAATGGACCCCAAACAAAAAGAGATAAGAATAAGCCATGAAAGTGATGCAAGTCAAAATGCCACTACTAGTAACTTTTTACTACAAAATAAATGATTATGTGCAGCTTGTTTAAAATGCCATAATCCATGATGAGTTAAATAGTTTAATCTTGACTTTTTCATGCTTTAAATTTTATGTTTATAGATAGAGAATAAATATCTTGCCAAACAGCTTAAACTTGGCAGATCAGTGGTTAGGTAGAGAATAAATGAGGAGCTCAAAAATTTAATCTAAGCCCTTGGATGAAATAATATTAGAATTATATAGTTTCCTATTTTAAAAAGAAAAATGGATTAGGGTTTGCAAGCTCAAATGCACCCATGCAAATAAAGGAAAAAATGGTAGAATAAATGATGGGTAGGAAGAAAGAAATTTTATAATACATGGATCACAATCATCTGGAAAATTATTAATTTCCTTCCCCACAATTTGTTCCAGTACTAAATCCTTTTGTCATAAAGACTCAGAGCATTTCTCTGACTTCTGGTGGAACCAGACCCACGTCTTAATGACTGATTGGCACCAAGGTATTGGATTCCACTTCATTAAAATCCTTCCCCTTCATAAAAATTCCTTTTCCATAAACATCACTCATTTTTCCCTACTAAAACCCCTTTTCCTAAGTTTAAAACACATTTTAACTAGGAAAAGTAAAAACCCCTTAACTAATTCCCTTTTTCATACAAAAATACCCAAAAAACCAACAAAAATGTTCTATCATAAGTATAAGTGTTCAATGATTATGTTGGGCCTCACAATGAAGAAATCCCACCTAAAAATCATATTTTACACTGTGCCTAGTGTATTTTACATTCCCGCACATTCATTTCATATTAACACTAAGATAATGTATTAATTCCACTATATACCCTCATCCTGTATTAATTAAATCCTTTATATTAATTCCCAACCCATATTTTTAACTATAAACTAAAGTTATATTCCACACATGTGATAAATACTGCTCCCACTATCCCCGCTAGCTATAAAATCACATATACCCACAACTCATTTGTTAATAATGCATTAACCCTTCGCAAAAAATAACCCGACTATGTTTTAAACCTTATATTTAATACATTTTCAACTCCACGCCACATTAATTATCTTGGGTCCCACGCCCATAACCCCCAACTCCATCGACTAATCCTAGCCATTCGCATCCACCCGCCAGATCAAAAGGCCCAGATCTCCCATCACAACTTTAATATCATGATTGTTAAACAAGATAAGATTTGTGATATAAGTTGTTTCGTCCCGTTCTCTCTCCTCCATGCGTCAGTTTTATATTGGATCGCATCCATTCCATAAAAACCATTTACAAATTTTCGACGGTGCGATAAACCACTCAGCGGTAAAATCATTCCCATGCCTAAACCACTTCCGATTTCAATTGACTGATAATAAACGCAAACACTGTTCAATTCAAATTCTTTATAAAACACTAGAATGTACACATTTCAACCCTTCTGTTGCTCTTTTTGCTCATAAAACCATTCCTGACTGAGAAAAATATGTTGCTTTCTTATTTGAATGCAAAAAACCAACAAAATTCAACTAAATTTAGTGTTGTGATCAATCAAAGTCTCCAGTATGCATTTAAAAGACCTCGGCAAGCTTTTGAAAGCTTCCAACTCCCAGCAAACCCTTTTTTCGCATTAAAATTCCTAAGTTCACAGGTATTTCTTAAGAAAAATACCTATCCTTCCATTTGAAAAGAAATATACTCGTGAAATTCGAACCTTTTAATACCTGTTTGCCTTAGAAACACCCATATTACCTCATAAAATCATCTCTGCTGCAAAGCCTGAGAGTTTCACAGTTTTTGAAAGCTATAATTTGTTTTTTAAGAAAAATCTGATTGATTTAGCCATATGCAAACCTTTATAAGCCCTCTGAATGATTCAAAGTCTTCCACTGTGCTTAAAAAACCCCTTGGCATAAAGCTAATCATTTTAGGATTGTTTTCATCAAAGAAATCTGCAATAAACCCTTGCTAGCTATTCCTGAGTCTGTAAAAGTTAAATAAATTGGTTTTTTAAGCAAAATTGACAGTTTCAGGCGGAGAGAACCAAATTTTACCTATTTCAGTCCAAGAGAAATCTCTGTTATACTAAAAATACATTTTGTAAACAATTTAATCTTATAGAAGTGTGTTAAAAACCTAAAAACAGAGTTTTTAAGATCAACAAAGGTTAAATTATTAAAAACAAACCTATCAATGGCATCTAAAAACACAATTGTCATCAATCCACTACAACCTCCTGTTGTAGATGTTTAACATACCCCATTGGATAATATAGACTATAAAATCACTGATCCAGTAATTGAATATAACCTTCTTGAGCTCCACTGCTGGAGCCAAGATAAATCTTTGGACCAAGTAGATGATGTGCTTATTTGGGAGTCTAATTTTGCCAAGCATGTTGTTCCCCACACACATCAATGCCCTGAGGTCATCAGATTATGGAAAACTCAATATTCCCCAGATCAAAGAGAAATTATCAATGTTGAAAAAGAAGTTTTGTTCATAATAATAGCTGAATCCATAAAGCAAATGCTTCATTTGCAGCCTGAACCCAATGCAGTCCCTTTGTCCATTGAAGTTCTGAAAAAGTCCTATTTGGAATTATATTTTCCTAAAATATTCCAAAATTTCCAAACATTTATGCCCTCCTATGTGGAAATTCCAAATCTAAATCCTCCCTATTCCTCATCAAAATTCACAGAAGGAACAAGACACATCATCTCAATGCTATATTTTATCCTTTTTTACTTTACTGATGAACATACAGATGCATCTATACTTGGTTTTCTATCCATATTTATGCTTGGTCAGCCCCTTGCAGTCATCTATAATTTTTCTGAGTATATTGTTGATAACATTCATGAACAACTTGTTAAACTGCCTACTGAAGGTGTTATTAAATACACCTCATTTCTTTGCCATATGTTCCTCTACTTTTAGTTAGATAAATTTCCAATAGCTCTTCAAAAGATGGATGTAGAGGGAAATAAGCCATCTATTATTTTTTGGACTTCCTTGATCAGAAAGGAGTCAACTGAGTTTACATATGCAAACTTCACAGACTATTTTATCCATCCATTGGTAAATATTCTTAAAAACAGTGTGCAACCTAGAATCAGTGATGAAATTAAGAAATTTGTACAGCTATCAGAACAGAGCAGGACAGGTGATTGGTATTTATACCAAAATCACATTGAAGTTAGAGTTTATGGGTCAAATCTCATTCCCTATAAGTTCCCAAAGTATTTACTAATGAGATTGTTTACCTTAGAATATATTAGAAAGATTCTGAACTCAGATTCTATAAATTGTTTGGCTGCTAAAAAGAAAACATTGTTTAAATTGAAAAACCAAGTGGGTGCCTTCATATGAAATAGCAGAGAAGCAGGGAAGAGGCACCAAAGTAGTTTTTAGAGAATAAGTTCAGTGAAAATTTCCTTTGGTACTATGATCCATATGGTATAATTAGAAAGATGAGGGTAAAATTTAAATTAACCCCATATGTTCATGACAAGAATCCTAACATTGAAAAGTTTCCAAACCAAACATAATGGTTAGAAAATACATTGATAAAATCTGTTAAGCAAAGTGATACTAGTCACACTTTGCAGACTTCAGCTCAGGAGGACAGAAGCACAAAAAGAAATAGGGAAGAAGGCTCATATACTGATGAAACTACCACAGAAACTAGGTTCAAACTTGAGTACAACAAGAAACCAAAGATCAATCCAGCAAACAAAGAAAATGAGACAGTGGAAATTTTAGATGTAGATAATCCAGAGAAAGACACTGTGACTCCCACAGTGATTAAAAATGAGTAGCAACCTGCTACTTCTAACACACAAATGATTCAGAAACAACAAAGTGTGGAAGTATCATCATCAAAACAGGCAGAGGATAAAGATATGGATATAAAGGAGAAGTATAAAGAGATTAAATCCAAAAATGAGGAAATCAAGAATGAAATATATTCTCAATACTTGAAGCAGACTCCAGGGATACAAAATAGGTTGCTTTCAACCTTTGATTATAAAAATAAGAAATTGTTGATGCAAGTACTTCAACCTACAATGCAAACACCTAAAACAACACTTGACTATAAAAAGGTTGATTTTGAAGTACCAGTCCAAGAAATTCATCCCTTGGACCAGATTGAATTCCACAAGAAAAGCTCAGAAATGCTATATTCTACAATGACTACAAAAGAAATGAGTGCTCAAAAGCTCCAAAATGCTTTGAAAAATGTAAGGTTGAAAAAGCTTCATCATATGCTAAAGATACCAGAATCAAATATTTAGAGTAGTTAGTAATTGAAGTGGGTTATGACCCTTCTAATGTGAAAGATGTAGAAGAAATAGTAAAGAAGAAAAATATTGATATTGCAACACTCAGAAAACAACTAAAATTACCTCCTACAGAGCATCCATAGGCCATGGAAATTGTACAAGAAACAAATCAAAAATATGAGATGATGAATCTCATATTACAGATGATAGCGCAAATTAAGGAGATGGAATTTGAGATGGGAAAACTAGTCCAAGAAAAAGAATCTACTAAAGAAAATGATGTCCTTGCAACTGTAATTCCTATGGTGACCATAATAGTACCATCAACTCTAGCAGACGAACTAGACCTAAAAGTTCCATTGGCTACAGCAGTGCCTATAACTTCATCTACCACTTCTGCGACTGATTCTTCTACTTCAGCAGTTCAGCAGTCAAATGAGGCCAGCAAATTGATAAAGGCAATGGAAGAAATGTCCATACAAACTAATGAAATCAACATATTAAAGGAGAAAATCAAAAATCTTGAAGATGCCAAGAAGTTAGCACAAATCAATGCTAAAACGAAAGAGCAAAAAGCTAAGAGATTGAGTGAACAATTAAAGAAGTTGGAAATAGAGTTGACCTTAAAAGAGCCTATGACACATATCAAAAATCAATTATGGACCAATATCATTGAATTAATCAATGATACTTGGCCATCATTACAAGTGATCTATGAACAGAAGGAATTTCTAAAAGTAGCTAGAGAAGAAATACAGAAGACCAAAGATGAATTGGGCACCAAACCTGAAGAAGCATTGGAAATTATCAAATTCCTCAACTTTAAAAATAAGGAGCAATTGGATGAGATAGGAATAAAATACAAGACAGAAACCATAATAGAGGTAAGAAAATTAGTTTCCAAGAAGAACATGATGAAATAGTTGGAATAAAGGTGCCAAAATATGGATGTAGCCATCACAAGATTCATGGTGAAATTTGACATTTTGAGACAAAAAGGATTTCCTAATCTTCTAGTAATCAATGATAAATTGAGGAAACAAGAATATTGTAATAAAAATATAAGGGAACTTTCCAAAGAACAAGTGAGCAAATTAGATTGGCAAGGGATTCCAACAGGTAAAGTTTTACACAAAAGCATTGAAAATCTGTTTTATTTACAACATGAGATAAAACACCTTTTTGGAGTTAAGCCAACATTTGTAAGATACATAGAAGCAGATGAAAACTTCAGGAAACTCACAAAGATCAAATTACTAGAGGCAGAATTCTGGGAGAAGCTGACATATTTGCTGTAAAAATCAGTTTGTAGTAAGAAAATATGAAAAACAGAGCTGTTGTTTTTACTACATTGTAAGTAGATTTTTAAACCGTAAAATTGTTTTCAGAGGTTAAAGTGTATCAACAGTCAAAGAGTATTAGAAGTCAAAGAGTATCAGATGAAAGATGAAGTTCAAAACTGATTAAAGATGAAACTTCTAGCGTGAGGAACACCTCATTTTCCCAGCTGCAGCCCAAATCCAAACAACAAGCTATTTAATTTGAATAAATAGGACAACTAGCAATTTGTTAGGCAATTGTCATTATATTTTTGTAAAAAGATATTTTATTTTCCAAGAAAAATTCCTTAGATTGTTCTAGGGTATTTGGTACTACTTTTTTTATAAATACTTCATCATTTGAAGTATTGAGTGTGGATAAACTGCTGAAGATTTCTGTAGCTGTTATATTCTGAACCTAAGGGTTTTTGTATCAAGTTCAAGTCAGAAGACTAGATCTCAAGCAATAAAGCATCATATTACTGGATTCATGTGTTGGGCCACTGAAGTGAAGTATGTTCTAAATTTTATTTGTCAATTTTCTTATGTTTTTCATCCATTCATTAATGTGTTCTAAATTTTAATGTGAAATTAGAAATTGTTATATGAGAATTTGTTAAAAGCACTCTGTTATTGACTAGTTTTCATTTAAATGTTTTCTGCTAATATCCAGACTAGGGAACCTTTAATTGCTCGCTAATTTCGATTGACCTCTCCCTTCCCATTCCTTATCCGGATCAAAGAATTCTCAATTTCTCTTTATCCCGATTAAAACAATCTCACCATCAACCTTTGAAGATCTGAAGTGACTCTACTATCTTGCGCTGTGAAAATTTGACTTTAGACCTTGATCCTGATCTATCTGCTTGACACATTGACTCCACTTTCCCAATGGATTACATATCCACAACTATCCATCTCATTAAGTGATTTTCCCACCAAAAAAATTCAAAACCCCAAAACCAATTTTCCCTATATAACTAGCCTAAAATCAGATATAAAAACAAAGTTAAATATTATAGAGAGATCCCTCTCTGAGCCTTAGGAAGGCTAGATCCTAAAGCTTAAAAGTAGGTTTGTGGTTTCCTCTGATATTATTTAAACTATAAATCAAAATCTCACAACTTTGATATTTAATAGAGTGATAACATAACCAACCACATCCTTCTTCTTCATAGGCCAAAAATATTGACTTCTTACCATTGAATTATCTTTTGATAACTAGGATGTCTAGCATATGGAGCATCATTCATTTAATTTATTATAATATTCCTTTAAACATAAAATTTATTTTAATAGATAAGAATGAAATTTATTTGAACTAATAACCCTGATACTTTTTTTGTACATTTTCTTGCTATAAAACTTGTTTAATTTATAGATAACGCTCATCTAGGGTAAAAACCTCATGAATAATGTTCCTTAATTCATATTTTCACATTTTAATGGAACTAACATGAATTTCATGTACATTTACCTTGAGTGCCTCAACAACTTTATTGTCATTCCCTCTAATATGTTTGATATTGTATCATCCCTATCTGCATTCGACATTCATAAAAATAATATTATTAATTTCTTAACAAATGTTACTTAGATTCAGTAAGATGTAACTACCATAGAATAACCATATTCTTTTGTTTTTTATTTTCTTGGAGATTATTGATTGGGCTCTTCCTTCGAGTAATGTTTTTTAGGAACACACACTTCACTTCTTTTCTTAAGTAGCATAGGGCCCAAGAACAAGCAGGGAATTGGCCATTGCAGTTATTTCAATGAATCCATAGAAGAATAACAGTTGGAGGAATGGCATGCTTGAAACAATATTTGTGAATGAATGGGATAAGGGCTAGAGATCGTAAATTTAGTTGAATACAAAATGTAGAAATAACCTTAATAACCCTAGTTGTCGAGGATTTCGGGTGGACTTTTTCAAGATTGATTCATGGGAGGGAAGAAACTAAATGCATGAGGAAGGAAATTGAATGCATGGGAATCTCGAGTCACACAGAAATAGATAAGTAAATTTCTTGAGAATTATTTCGTATAAATTCTTTTGCTTAAACAATAATTATTCACAATATTTTATTAAGAAAATATTTCATATAAATTCCTTTGCATAAAAGGATAGTTATTCATGATATTGTCTTGAGAAAATATTTCATATAAATATTTTTCATAAAAGATAATTATTCATGTTATTTTGAGAAGGGATTTATTATTCATGCTATTTCTTTAGGAAATATTTCATATGAATCATTTTATAAGTAACCATGTCGTTTCTTGAAAAGGAATGTGAGTTACTTTTCTAATTTTTCCTGGAAAGGAAAGCATGTGGAGATTGCATATAAAGGATAAAGAAGCCATGAAAAGGATAGCTATTGTGTCCCATTTCTTGGAAGAGTACATGTGTTTATATACACAAAAAGAATAGTTATTGAGTTAGAATATTTGAAAATAAATATGTTTTTCAAGCAGAAAAAGAATAGTTATTTTTTTAGTATGGCATGCAGGAAAACAATTGTTATTGTGTCAAATTTATTGGAAAAAAAAAATGTATTTGCATGCAAGAAATAATAAATATTATGTTAGCTTTCCTTTGGAATAGAGCATGTATTTGCATGTACAATAGCTATTGTGAATATATCTCTTTTGGAAAATAACTTGCATTCACATGCATAAGAATAATATCTATTGTATTAGTTCTTTTGGAAAAGAATACATAATTGCATACACAAAGAAAATAACTAAGGGGCTAGTTTTTTTTTGAATAAAAATTATTTAATTACATGCACCCAAATTATAGCTAAGGTGCTAGTATCCTTTAAAAGCATATGGACAATTATAGTGGCTTTCCTTTGGAAAATAATGTGTGCTTGTGTGAGGGGATTAATAGTTAATGTGGTATATATCTTGAAAATATTTTTATGTTGGATAGTTGGCATTGTGTGGATGGCTAGTAGCTACAAGTGTGTTAGCATTGATGTCAACAATCATGCCGAGATATGTTTTGGGTATTTGGCATTGCCTGACAGTTGAAAAGAGTGTTGGCATTGATGTCAACCATACTAGCATGGATGTGTGTGGCAATAGATGCTAGCATTGATGTGTTTGATGTTTCAAGCTCAGGGGGAATCCTATGGTTGCTGCAGTATTTGTTAGAGAGTAACCATATTAGTAGGCTTATTGGAGAAGCCATAAAAATAAGATTATGGTGGCTGGGAGTCCCATAATGCCTCCAAAGTCGAAGTTCTAGGCATTAGAAGAAGAGTCAAGGCGAAAAGAGTGGTGGAGAGTTTGGAGCCATTTTTCAGGTTGCAAATGTGTAAAAATATTGCATCATACCTTATCCACTCAAAATTTCTTTGAAAAATATTTCCAATGGTATGTCTAAGTTTAAAAATGGCCTCTTGGATTCGGAGTTATTACCAATCAATGTTAAGCCATGAAATCAGAGTTAAAAGGGGCCATAGATGGTGTGGAATCATGGAATATTAGAATATCAGAGGAAGGAACATGCTGGAACCTCAAAATATTGGAACCAAATATCGGAAGGGGTCAGAAAATTAGGACCTGATATCGTAAGGGCAGAAAGCACCATATCAAAACCTAATACAAGAAGGGTTGAGAACATCAGAACCCAATATCGGAAGGGCGGGAACCTGAGAAGGGAAGTAAGTAGCATATCATAACTCGATATTAGAAGGATGGTAATATCGGAACCTAAACATTTAAGGACCTTGAAAGAATGAATATCAGAGCAGGCGAGAACCTCAGAGGTTGGGAACTTTGGGTATCTGAATCTCGTAAGTTCTTAAGTATTGCATTCTTTTAAAATCATTAAGGGTAGTGAGGAGAAGGATTTTCAAAGGAATTCTTTGTGAAACCAAGGACCGTGGGAACCCTTTCTCTCTCCTCCAATATGACACATGGAAGTAGGTGATTGGACCTGAGAAGCTGACGAGGTAGATGACGTTGACATGAAGTGGAAGTACGGAGGACACATGGAAGTCAGATTCATTTTTTTGGTGGCCTAATCATGAAAATATAGGTGACATGTGTCACTGCTATGGAGGTGCCACATGGAGATGATGAAATAAACATGAAGTCATCTCTGAGGTTGGCATATTAGAGGTTGAAGTTCTCGTAACTCCTGTGTAATTGAAATTCGAAAAAGTTACGATGAAAGGGGATTTGATGTTAATTGGCGTTTGGCCTTGAGGACCCAAAGAACCAATGGCACAGAGCAGGGCCTAGTACTTGAGTGTTATGGATTATATAAAAGGTTGGATATTTTGGAACCCTGTGATAATTGGATTTTAAGGAAAGATCCGATATGAGGAGCTATGATGGTTTTTGACGCTTGGTCATGGAGACCCACAAAAATAAGGTAAATAGTGATAACAAAAGGAGATAGGTCTTTGACAAGTCCCAAAGGGCTTAGCACCTAAGTGTTATGCCACCGGTTACAACACTCGATATTAGGGTTGAGAAATGATAAGGGGCTTAACAGAAGGGGCTAAAGGGCAATAGAAATCTCCCGTTTTCGTAACTTTTCATTATTAAAATTTACGCTAATTTCTGCTCCTAAATGGTAGAACAAAGGTGTATTCAGATGGATGAGTCAGAAGTTGAGTAAATGCATATAAAACATTTGGTCGATGGAGTCAATTTTGATTATCATGGAAAGGAGACAGAGACAGAGACAAAGATCATCGGATCAAGGATGCGAGGACCATGATTTGCAGAGAAGAGCATCAAGCATGTCCTGAGTTGAAAAAAAGGTTCCTCTGATCTTCTCATGCACACTTTATTGAATTAAATGAATTGCGGAGAAGTAATTATGAAGTACAGTAAATATCTGTGAGCCATGAATAAGCACGGGGAGCCTCAATGGAGTGTGCAAGTGGAGTGAGAATTAATTTTCAGTATGGATATCACTCAGGTGCCTATTCCCAATGTTTATTGAAGCTGCAATTTCATACTTCAAGTCAGACACAAAAAGGATATCCATTCAAAGGTACTCTCGGGCAGTGTGGAAATAAGTAATAGTGACAACATCAATCAATCAGAAAAAAAAAATCAAAATCTAGGATTTTAGTTAGGTAATGTGGGGGAAAGAAACATTGTTGAGTGAGTTAAGTGGAGAGATATGTGCATGTGTGTGAGTTGTTGTGTGTGAGGTCAAGTGAGAATCTTCTACAGAGAAAGGTTGAGAGTTCTTCTGTAGATAAAATAAACCTCGAGAGAGTATATTGTTGTGTGTGAAAAGGCTATGTGTGCTTAAGAATAAAGAGGGCCAAGAGATTAAGTGTATTCTGCTAAGAGTACAAGTTCAAGAGAAGTATGATGCAGTGGTGTTGACATAGGCCTGTGTGGGAAGTGTGCTAGTGAATATGTTGAGTGAAACAACGAGATGAAATAGAGAGTGTAGACAAAAAATTATTGCATTGGACAAATGGATGATAAGAGAAAAAATATGATATCAGGCAGAGTGGATGCCATATACAGTGAACATTGAGTTCCTATTTGAGTTTGGGTTGGGGCCTACATACCAGAAGTTAGTACTTCCATCTCAAGTGGTTGCTTGAGAAGGCTTGGGGGTTGGTGCCTCCTACAATTTGGTGCTTGCATAAATCCAAGGAGCTACAAGTTTCCGCTTGCAATAAATTCGTGAAGTTGGTGCTTCACATGGTGCTTCTGGTAATCTGAACAGATGTCTACAAAAGGAGGGAGTTGGTGCTTCCTGCTAGTAGGTGCTAGCAAACAATAAAATGGATTTGGTGCTTCCCATGAGTGGTGGCTCACAAATAGATTGATGTAATAGAGTAGGTGATCTTATTTTACATTAATAAAAACAACAAGCTTTGGTGGTTTTTTCTCCAAATAGTTTCCACGTAAAACCTTTGTGTCTCATGTGTTTGTTTCTCATAATGTGTATGCTTATGTTTGTTGATGTGGTTTCTGTTATGCTTGTTAATGGTTGCTCACATATAATGGATGCCAAGTTTTAATAAGGAAAAATAAATTGGCATAAAATTTAAATTAGTCTTAATATTGATTTAGCACCCCCCCCCCCCCCTCCCTCTCAGTATTAACATTGTTTCCAACAATTGGAATCAGAGAAAAGTTCCTTCAGGAATAGATTAAACTCTATAAGGTAGAAAAAAGGTAAAAAATATCTAATCAAGTTTGGATAACAACAGAAGGAGTTACATTTCTAAATGGATCAGATTATGAGCTCTAGAAGATTAGAATGGAAGCCTACTTGATGATAGTCAATGAAGACATTTGGTGGTCTCTGATTTATGGATAAAGGAATGAGTTCAATAAAAAATCCAAGGAGATTATCATGAAAGGGACATCTAAGCCAGATGTTGATAGAGTGGGGCATTGTGAGTCAGCAAAGGAAATGTTGGACAAATTGCAATGTCTATATGGAGGATAAAGGTACAAAACTCAAGAGGAGGTCGAATAACCTTGCTTCTCAAGCAGTGAACATGAATCTATGAAGGTTGTTAGTAATGATGAAAATAAGTATCGAAGGAAGAAGTCAAAGAAAGTATCCAAGAAAAGAGATGCTGTGAAGATTGAAGATCTTCCTCCCAATGCAAAAGATGTTGTTCATCACTCTAAATACAATTCTGAAGAGTTAGAAGAAGGATCATACTGCTTAGAAGGTATGTTGTTTCTTTTTGATAAATGTAATGATATAGGTGCATCCGGTAGTGATGTAGATAGACCTATTTTGGTAGCAATAGAAAATGAGAGCATCTCATATGAAGAAGAGGGATCCTAGGTGTGCTCATTCGTAGGAGAAAATAATATTAGTCCTAGTAGTGATGAAGAAGGGACATTCCTTAGACCCGTGGAAGAATCCATGGATAGTGTGCAGGTTTTAGATCTCTATGGTGGCTCTACTAGCACCTATGATAGCAAATAAAAGGTTATGAATGAAAGGATATACTTTAGGAAGAAGGTCACTTCTTATCTAAAAGAGATCAAGTAGCTATCAGAAGCTAATCTCAAGCAAAAGGAGCAGTTTCTTAATTACGAGCTTGAGAATGAGAAGTTGATAAAGACAATAGTTGATCTAAATGCTCAATAAGAAGATGCTAGTATATTGAATGGGATGTTTAACACTCAGCTAAATGATGGAGAATCTTACTTTGAGAGACTACAAAAATGAATTAGTCTCGTTGAAACATGACCTAGAAAGGGAAACTGAAGAGTTGTCTCAGAATCAAATGCTTGAGGAGAGCATAAAGGATTTGAATGAGATGCTTGTTAAGAAGGGATCCCCTCTCATCAAAAGCTGGTTTTTGTTTTAAAGAAAAAAAACCTCCAAGAATGAAAAGGCTGAAGGTTCATCTTCCTAGATAAAGGAAGTTTAAGGTTCCAAAAATGACAAAGGAAAATAAGTTGTTCAACTTTATTAGCAGAAAGGAAAGCATCGACAACAAGTATATCAGAAAAATAGAGCCAAGTAGTTGCAAGAAAGAGTGCAAGGAAACAATTCAAAATTCCATGGAAGGACATGAAGAACCAGAAGAAGTGCTTTCCCCCTCAAGTAAAACGCCTTCAAAGAAAATCTAACCTCTATCATTAGAAGCTTTTTTATGTGTATTATTTTTCTTGCAATAATTTTGGACATAAAGCCATGCATTGTAGATGACATGCAAGAAAACTAAGCATGCATGGCAATAATAGGAGAAGCCATTATTGTTTTAGTAGAGATCGTGAAAAGAATGCTGGCAGATATGGTAATTCTTATACCCCATTTTTAAGCCATATCAAGTGATACAATTGTGGAAATATTGGGCACAAGAGAGAAATCAACAAATATCATAAGAAAAAACATGCTTCTCATCACATGCATGAAAATATTACATCTCTGAATTTAAAGATAAGAATGAACAAAATAGAAAAATATTACGAGTTTGTCTTCATCGCTTAGTATCAAAAGGACTTGCAAGGTAAAGGAGGAAGAAATCCCTTTTTAATCACAAGATATAATAAGCGCAAGCGTATAGAAGGAAAGAAAAATGGCAACCTAGTAAATTTGTTGTTGCAAACAAAGCAAAAAGGAAGCAAGAGGATTTTGGTGAAGAAAGAGGGACAAAATTAAAATACTCCTCTAGTCATGCGTAGCCAAGAGAAAGCCCAAAAGTGACTGTAATGGGAATATTAGTGTTTTTTGTGCTAAGATCCAATTCAGAATTTAAATAAATTGCTAAATAAATATGAGGTTAATTGCAAATTTAACATTAGTTTTTGTGTGAATTTGATGAGAAAATTAACACAAATAAAACATTGAACAATAATATCGAATAACAGACATGAACATCACCATAAACAGTAACACAAAAACACATGATGAAGGAGTTCACCCTGCCTGGGCTACGTCTCCTTGGTATAGCTTCAAATGGCTTGGCCCTCTTCTATTATGCTCAAAAGTGTGATTACGTGTCTTTACAATGCTCAAACAACTCTAAAACGTGTTCCATCAGCTCTAGAATGGAAAAAAATGTCTATCTAGCCTCTTTCTGCAATGAATTTGGCCCAAAAATGACTTAGTTATGACTTCCCCAAGTTTCTGCACTATTCGCTCCACATTTTCCCCAAAATCCAGCATCATCCTACAATTCTTCCCGGAATCCAACTAATTGAGTGCCAATTTTTCCAAAAATCGGGCGAAATTGTCGCCATGCCAATTTTTCCAATAATTCTTAGAAGTCAGATTTTAAACCATATCATTTATGGTTTATAGAAAAAATTATATTAAAAAAGCCACTGCACAATTAGCTAATCGTCGACAGTTAGTGCCAACCATGGGCACATGTCGCAGCATTGTTGCAACTATTATGTTTAACGGTTAGTTTTGGTGGTTTGATGACTGCAGGCTCCATATTTATTGTGGACACATGTCATGGTGTGTTGGAGGTTACAGTTAAGGAAGGGGGCGCAGGGCTAACCTCCCGCCTGTGGTCCCACCTCCTGTGTTATCACTCCAGTAAATTCTTAAGTTGTGGGATTTTGGTTTTTAGTCAAAGAATACTAGAGGTAACCACAAACCTACTTCAAACTCTAGGATCTAGCCTTCCTAGGGTTTAGAGAGGGCTCTCTCTTTCAAGTTTAACTTTGTTTTAGTTTTGAATATTAGGCTAGTTATTAAAGTGCAAATTTGTTTTTGTTTTTTTGGTTTTGGTGGGAAAATTTCACTTGGAGGGTAGATAGAGGGAAATATACTTGTCCATTGGGCTATGGAGTCTAAGTCAAGCTAACAGAACTGGGATCAAGGCCTAAAAGGTCAAATGTCTGCAGGGCAAGGTAGATAACCCTTCGAGATCTTGGGAAAATTGGTTTTTGAGATGGTATGATCGCGATAAAGGGCACTTAAGGATCCTTTGATCCGGAAAAGGGTAGTAGAAGATAGAGGTAAAATGTGAGAGGGAGTAATTAAGGGTTCCCTACACCAGAAATTAGAAGAAAACAAAGAAATGATAACCAGTTAAAAACATGGTGTTATTAACATGTCCTATAGTAATACTCCTAGTTATACATTCAGATTTTAGAATTAAAACACAAATGTATGCATGAAACAAAAGAAGATAACAATGACAAGTTTAAGAGAGTACTTCACTCCAGATAGCTTATCACAGGAATCCTGAATTATGATGCCAAATAGTTGATCCAGTCTGCTACTCAAAATCGAAATCCAAAGCCTTCCAATCAACAAAATATCTATAGTAATCTCCAACAATTTTATTCCACACCAAAATACTTCAAAGAGTGAAGTATTTATATAAAATGTTTTACAAAATATCCTAGATGACTTCTAGGAATAAACTTAGGAAAATTAAATCTTTTACAACAATAATAGTGACAACTTGCTCAACAAACTAGAAAGTTGTCCTATTTTATTCAAAATAAATAGAAACAATTTTAAGATAACAAGAAGTTGGCTGCTTATGTGTCCTCTCTGCTGGCCTTTTAGATATTTTTAGAATCTAGTTGCCTTCACTGATACTCTTTCTCGTTGATAATATTTATCACTTATAATCTTTCACTTCTGATACTCTTTACCTTCGGTAAAACTGCCTTCTTGTTGTAAAAATCTATTTTGACTGTGAAATCAACAAACATATTTTTTCTTCTTCATGTGTTTGCCTTTCTTTCTTCATAACAAATCAGTCAATGCCTGCCATTCATCATTTTTATGAATTCTAATATTCTTGAGTTTCCTAAAATTCTCATCAGCCTCGGTGTACCTGGAAAATGTAGGTTTCATGACAAACAAATGTTTGATTTCATATCGCAAATAAAATAGATCTTCAAAACGTTTTAGCAACACTTTCCCTGTGGGAATACTTTGGCCTATTAGCTTGTTCACCTGCTCTTTGGCATGTTCTCTGATCTTTTTTTCATAATCATTCTGAGGCATTAGCTTGTCATTTATCACCATGATATCAAGAAGTCCCTTTTGCCTCAAATTTGTGAATTTAACCATGAATCTAGTGACAACAGTGTTCATTCCTTCACATTTCTCCTCAAGCTGCCTCATTAAATTTATTTTAGTGGTTAATTTCCTAATTTCTAGGATAGTAGTTGTCCTATCATTGATTTTTAACTCTTCAAGTTTCTGTCTATTTTTGTTGTTTAGGGAATTGATTAACCTAGCAGCTTGTTCTGGTTTATCTACCAATTCTTCTTGTGTCTTTTGGATCTCTGCCTGGGCTACCAATAGTAACTCTCTCTACAAAAAAATTACTTGAATTGATGGCTAGACATCATGAATGGCTTCAATTACATTATTCCATTTTGAATTTTTAATACATGATATTTGATCTGTTGTTCAATCTTTAGCATTAGCCACGGGAGTACCAAAAGGATGGACAAGCCACACATTAAAGTTTGATATCAAATGGTAAATATTCCAAGGGTGGGCCGTAAAGCAACAAGGTAGTAAATGCACATGCATTAAAGCCAATTGGCAAACAATACGAAGCGGTGAAAGGCGGAATGATACGCAAACAGGAAATGCAAAGGCAAAAGGGGACGCGGCACTAAACACCAACGGAGATATTAAAAGGAGCCGCCGCCGTAAAAGAAAGCACGTGTGGAAAGTCCGAGGGGGTCGAGCAGCAGGGAAGGGACGAGACCCATACCCCCACGGACTGACGACACGTGGCATGGTAAAAACTTAAGGTTGAAAGGGGCGGTAAGAACAGGCCACGAGATGTGATTACGTGGCGAAGTAAAGGTGGACCCACACAGCGGGGAAAGACATGTGTTAGTTCGGCAAAGGAGATTACGCGCGGTAAGGATTTGGACAACATATGTGGATAAAAGGTAAGGTAAAAGTTCATTAGGTCAGCTGGTACTGAGACCCGTACCAGCCTTTAACCCGACACGAGGCGCACACCTATACCTTGATACCTCCAATCCCCATGCGCCACGTGTCCCATTGTCAGTGTCCTTACGACAATTGCCTTCTGCCATTTCACTCATCCTCCTTTTTAACTCAAACATTTTACTCCAGTAGTAACAAACGCCCGTATTTCTCTCCAGTAAAACGTCACAGGTTGTTTTCTACGGCAAATACCAAGTAGGGAAGAGCACCTGGTATACCCCAGTCACTGTCAGGGTTCCCCGCGTCGCTTTCCCGAGCATTGTCACCCTCTGTTCAGGTATTCCATTCTCCATTTTCCCTCTGTTTCCTTTCTCTTTTTGAAATTGTTAAAATTTCAGCCATGGGGAGAGGAACGCCCAAGAAGAACGAGCCTGAAACCCCCCAAGTCCGTGAATCTAGAAACCCCCCTGGTTTTGAACCCCTCTACGACTTGCAGTCTGGTATCTGCGACCCAAAATATCCTTTTGACATACGCAGTATCAAACCCCAGCTTTTTGGCCGCCACTGCAAGAATGCAGAGCGTTTTTGAGTCATCGCGTCTGGCTTCTACCACCATATCACCCCCCAGGTCCATTCTTGTATCGATTTCATCATCTGGCTCAGAGACGCCTATGATGTACATCGGGGCGCTTTCGTTTCTCCTCAGGGGAACGTGATTTTTTCCCTTTCTCCCGATGTTATCAGACAGGCCCTCCGTTTCCCTCCCAGTGACACATACTTCAGTTTCAAAGATGAAACCTTGCTCGCTCAGTTCAATAAGCAGTCAAGAGAAGCCCGCCGTGCCTTCATATCATCCAAAACCATCGACCAGGCAACTGCCCTGCCTACATTGGAGCCGTTTTCACTAAGTCTATTTTCCGAAGAAGTTCGACATGTTCTGTCTCTCATTGCCGGCCTTTTGGGGATAGGGAGCCCGGAAGACATCTCTTCAGTATGCATTCGCTTTTTGTGGCTCATGTCTCAGAATGGGGTTACATTGGACATTCCAGGCTTCCTCTCCTCAACCATCCTGACCCAATTTCAGGAGCTCGCCCAAGCCCGAAAGTTTCGCTTCTGCTCAATGGTGTTCTACCTCTTCTTGTTCCAGCATGCAGATAAGTTCTACCATTTGGGGTTAGATAGGATATATTCTGAGAATTCCCAGCCCAGACCAGTCTTCGACTGGAATTTCTCTGTCCGTCAGTTACCTAGGGGAGAGGGTTATGCCAACTTCGTGAACACTTTCATGTCTATCGCCTACACCATCATTCACGACGCGCCTTCCCCTAGGGTTTTCCCAGAGATGAAACGATGGCTGCAGGCTGGGAAATACCAGTGTACCGGTGATTGGTTCCTGTCTGAAGATTGTACTGAAATTTGGGTCTATGGAGCCGAAGTTGCCCCATACCGGCTACCAGTTTTCCCCGTCCGACGAGTTTACGCCCTCGAGTACATCCGGCAAGCCCTCAAAGCCGACCAGCTCCATTTTGTTCCTGCTACGAAAGGCTACATCTTAAGGCTTCCTGTCCAAATCGGCCCCTTTGTGGTAAACTCTAGATATGCCCTCCCAATTGCCGAAAAAATGCTGCAGAACATGGACCTGAAGTTGGGGGAAAGCTGGGCTTATGACCCATGGGAAATCATTTCAAATAAAAGAAAAAGAAACAGGTCTACGCCCTACATTCATGAGTCCAGGCCATTTCTGGAGTGGAGGGCTAACCTTGAAGTTTGGCCTATGTTTTTGCAGATGGAGACAGACTCGTCTGCTACAGGAGGAGAGGAGGAAGTGAACAAGGGCGCAGATGAACAAGAGGTAGGTACTTCAGGAGCAGCACCACCACCCAAGAGGCAGAGGGTGGCCACTAGTGAAGCGGAAGTCATAGGAGAAGGGGGAATATTGGAGCCCTTCACGAAATTTGGTCAATTCGATAAGGGCAAGGCGGGTATAATAGTGTTGAGGGACAGTGTCGCCTCCTCCGATTACACAGAAGTTACGCAATCCATCGTCGAGCCCACTTCATCCAAGACAAGCGAGAGGGAGCGGACAAATAAAACTATCCGAGACAGATACAAGGCTGAATTAGGAGGGTACGTTGAAAAATACCACACCAGGCTCTCCGCTTCTATCAATGCAGATACTAAAAGCCTGGTACTGTCTATGGCGGAGGCCATCCTGGACCCAAATTCTGATGTTCCTAGTTATAAGGTGCTCGAATTGGCCATTGATATGTAGAAGGTACCGGTACAGGACATGAGTGACCTGTTCCGAACAGTCTGCGACATGATGAAGGACAAGCTATCATAGATTACCCTCGCATTAAAAAAGACAGAACATAAATATGAACAGCTGAGGGAATCCTTTGTAGCAGAACAGAATGCTTGTCGTGCCAATGCACATCAGGTGCGTGATCTCCAAGATCAAATCAGAAATTCGGATGAAGGAGGGAAAGGTACACAAGCAGCTCTTATAGCTAAGTTGCAGAAGGAAATCACAGCTGCAAAGAAACAGGCTCGCATACCGGCTTCGCATCCTGTACAGACTGCTGAATTGGTACAGGTGGAGGAAGAGAAAAAGGAACTGTCTGCTAGGATTTTCAGGGAAAGAGAAGGAAAGGATGGCTAAAAGGATTGGCGAGCTAGAAAGCAGAGTAATGGAGCTACAAACCCGGTGGGATTCGCACAGTTGTCATGCGGACGAAACATCAAGCGAAACTGGCTCAGCGTCAGCACAACTATCCACAGCTAGAGCTGAGATCGAAGTGTTGGAGAAACAAGCATCCACTGCCAGGCAAAAGGTCGCAGAGTTGGAGGGCGCCCTGGCCGAAAAGGCCAGAACAATTGAAGGGCTACAAAGGGAAGTCGAGGAAGAGAAAAGGGTCACGGCTGAGCAACACCAAACCATTGCTGATATGAAGAGTCGAGCAAAGGGGAACCTCACCCTGATCGAGGCCAGAAGCATAATCTGGTCAGACATAATCACGGCAGTAACCGAGCAGTGGGAATTCTTGACAATGATAGGAGAGCTCAAGTCCACCATTCCTTATCTCAACAGAAAGCTGCAGGAGGCAGGGGGTGATCTGCCCAACAGAGCTCAGAACGCAGGGGACTACATCTCATTCCTTTATGCACTAAGGGCAAGCGACTTAGGGAAACATGGCATCTCTAGTCGATTTACAGAGGTCATCGAGTGTCAAAAGATAATTGACAAAGAGGAAGCTCGAGCAGCGGCTTCAAGGGCCCTTCAACGGGTGGCCGACAACGTTGAATAGTTTGACAAGGTATGGGATGAGATCACCACAGCCGGACTCCCTTCCTGTTGGCAACAAACCGCTCCTGCCATGCTTGTGTTGCTAGACCAATACATAGAGCGTTTGCAAATGGAAAGAGATCGGACTGACCTCCAAATGGGGAAAGAAACTCAGCTCAAAGCCAGTACAATTGTCACGGTCCTCAAAAAGGAGTTTAATCTCCTTTACATGATCAGACATCGGCTCCCTACTGAGGCAGGTATCCACGCTCTCGGCGAAGCTTTTATCAAAGTAGAGAAGCTTTCAGCGATGCCAGAACCAACCACCGAGAGCCAGCAGAGACTGACACAGTTCATGAGTCAGCATACTAGTTCCTCCGCAAACATGCCTCCGCCAGAATCTGCAACGGCTTCCACTCAGCCTCGCCCATGACTTTTTAGTTAACTCATGATGTGGTCTAAATGGCCTATTTTACTTTAATTTAGTTTATTTCTTTCAAAGTTCCGAGTGGGTTGTTTTTCCCCCCACTCTTGCATTTTACTTTTTACATCAAACATTTGTTAAGTTTCTGTTTTGAAATTGGCCCGGGGCCTGTTTATGCATGATGGTAGGGCTGATTCCCCATCATGAAATTTTGCTGTTTTGAAAATGATGTCTAACAAATTTTTCCCATGCGAAGAAGATATTTTCCCGAAATATCTTCTCGCTGAAATGGTAGGGATCCTATATAATGTAGAGAAAAGAAGAAAGAAAGGTTCCAATTCCTTAGAAGAAATTGACTGAGTAGAGATTTTCTGTGTGTGTTTTGTGAGGTCTCAAAAGCTAATGTGAAGAGCCCGTTGGGCTTCAATGATAAGGAGTTATACTTTAATAAGGATTCCGGCCTTGGTTTATGGTAGTGTGTGAGAGTCTCTCTTGTTTATTGCAATATCGTTGTTCATTTCATTTACATCCATGTCTCTGGTATTATATTATGGAATGTGAGTATCCCATTGTTTCTGATATGAATTTATCTCTCTGATACTTATATCATAAGCTTCCTGGTACTTTAAAAATGGCTCAGGTATAATACAGTGTTTCATTTCGAATTCATGCGTATTTCTACTATATTGGCTGTTACGAAGTGCTATTGACGAAAGTTGTCATGCATGTATGGATTCTTAATCTTATAAGCCTATCATATGCTGGGAAACTCTTCTTGGTATCGTCTTCATAACAGTTAATATCTCCTTCATTCTACGCAGTTCAGTAGTCACTTTTTACCCCTTTTCTGCCATATACCATGAATCCGGCCCTGTTTACTGGTAAATGGTCTTAAAGTTGTCTGATACAGCAGTGTTTGAGTTCTGTATTACATTCATCCAGTATTATTCTTTCAGCATCAAACTGTCTAGAGTTTTGGTTCCACTCAAATATTATTTTCTGTTTGTGAAGAAGTAGTATGAGAGCCCTGTCTTGATATTAAACGCTGTTATATATCCCCTGCTCTCTATACATTATAAGATGTCCTAGGCACTGGTCTATAGCAACTCTGGGCTGTCTCTAGGAGTTACAACATCTTTTTGGCGCCGTTTCCAGGGATCGAAGTTGAAGAAATTTAAATCCCTGGGCCTCGACAAAACCTATCCACTCTTCAGTCAGGTGAGCACGAAGAGTTGAGAGTTGTGCACCCCTCACCTTGGCGACTCCACATTCATATTACAGATAAACCTATTTGCAGTCCTGGCTCCCCGTAAGCCACACCTAAGGTCAGATACATCCCAGTCAAAGACACCCTCCGTGTCTGACCCAGAGAGAATCCTACATAGAAGAGGCTGGAGAGAAAGGCAGTCAGTTCATACAGAAATTCCTGAATTCTCCCTTGAAAACTTCCCCTATCTTCAGTCCTCTTCTTCTCAAGTCGCTCAAATACAAGGCTCTAACCCTAATATAAGAAATACTAGTTACTACTCAGAGAGCCCACCTCGGGGAGGTGTCCATATCAAAGACGAAGCCGAGTCTAGTTATACTCCGCATTACTCTTTTCACCCCACCCCTGAAGTTGAAGAGATCAAGGAGTTTACTGAAGTATCTGCTGTCGACAGCCCGACATTCTCACCAACCCCCCAATCTGCTGTTCACTACATCCCCATCATTATTCATACATCACTTTCACCACTTCCCCCACCACTCACTGCTCAGACTCTCATCTTACCTCCGCCTCCCCCAATGGCGAATATCCCTGGTTTCTTACAAAACAGGTACGCTCCTTTACAGCTACCTGCAGTTTTAAATGACATGCCACAGGATTACTTAAAGATTCTGCCCAGATTCAATGGGGAGAATGGTATTGAAGCACAGAAGCATGTGGAAATTTTCTACTCTTTCGCAGAGAACTTCAATGTTGAGCATTTGGATGTGGTTCTAAGATTGTTCGTGCAGTCCCTTGATGGGGAAGCCAGGAAATGGTTTAAAACCCTCGGAGCTAATTCCATCAACAGCTGGGAGGCTATGGAAGATGCTTTCGTGAAAAAGTGGGGAGATAGGAAGGATCACGGGGATGTCCTTACCGAGTTTAACACTCTTAAAAAGAAGCACAATGAAGGTGTATCCGAGTTCATCAGAAGGTTTAACAAATTGTACCTGAGCCTCCCAACTGAGATGAAGCCCCATCAAACCGCTGCCAAGGTTGTTTTTGTGGCAGCATTTGATTCTGAATTTGGTTTCTCACTGAGAGAGAGGAAACCAGCCACTCTGGACGATGCACAGACAGATGCATTGGAAATAGAAGCAAACTTTGTCTCAACTGGCAAGTCCAAAGGGAAACAAGAACATGATACTAAAATAAGAGGCAAAGAAGAAGTATCCACTTCAAGCCAAGATAGAGATTCAACAAATGACAAGATCGAAGAGATGAATAGAATGATCAAGAATCTCTCAAATAAGTTGGTCAAGCTGGAGATGGAGGCCAAGAGTTCACCCCCAAAGAACTTCTAGAATTCTCCAAACAGGGGATTCAATACTCAATACCGGAAACCACCCTTGCAGATACTGCAGAGGGGACAGAAGGAGCAACAAGATCAGGTTCCACATCCTTTATACTTGGAGGGACAAGTGGAGGCTTCTCCCGAAGATTCTACCTACGAGAAAGATGAGGCATGTCTCGTCTTCTCAGACAGTGATGACATAGAGTGCCCTGTGCAAGAAAGTGAGGAAGGGAAGCTACAAGCTCACTCGGAAGTGAGGAATAAAGAGGAGATTGTACCGAGAGACCAGATTTGTTAAAACAGTCACCAAGGCAGGGGATTCAGTAAATTCCCCAGTCTACAGCAGAGATGGAGACTTCTCCTGCCTGATGTTGGAAGAAGATCAGGAATACGCCCATGAGCCCTCATTCTGTTAGATAAAGACTGAATCATCAGTGCAGGACTGTGGATCTGAAATCTGGACACTCCACTTTGATGGAGCAAATTCCCGGGAAGGTAATGGGGCTGGAGTGTTGCTCATTTCACCTACGGGTCAATGGGTCCCCCTATCATTCAAATTGGAGTATGAGGCCACGAAAAATGTGGATGAATACGAAGCACTCATATTGGGGTTGCAGACAGCAAGGAGTATGAAAATACAGAAGCTAAAAGTAATGGGAGACTCAGAATTGGTGGTTAGGCAAGTGAAAAACCAATGTCAAGCCAAACATCCTAGGCTAAAGGCCTATAGAAATGAAGTTTGGGACCTGGTAGAGAACTCTTTCTTGGCATTTAACATTCAATTCATGCCCCGAGAACAGAACAGAATGGCAGACTCCTTGGCTGTGGCCGCTAGTACATTCCGCCCACCCCAGAACCCTCTTCTGAGATATGAAATCGAAGTAAGATACCGGCCTTCAATCCCTGATAATGTCAAGCACTGGCAGGTCTTTGAAGATGAGGAGCAGGTGAAGAGGTTCTTAGAGACTGTTGGGGATTTTTCCAACCTAGAGATTGACAGTTGTGAAGAAGAAGAAATTGGGGACATTCCAGAAGACAAGTTGGAAGAGAAGATAGCCGGTCAGAGATTCCTGCAGCTGAAAGGGAATGTCATTCCCCGAGGGTTGGTACCTTTGGAGAGGCTGTTCAATAAGAACGATGTCCCTTTACAGCCAAATAAAGTGGTGACTGAGGACCAGGTCGAAGATCTAAATCTGGGCACAAAAGAAGATCCAAAGATTGTGAAGTTGTCCAAGAAAGTCCCAGATGAATACAAACAACTGTACCAAAATCTATTCCAGACATACAAATATGTATTTTCCTGGTCGTATCAAGATCTGAAAACCTTTGATGTCAATGTTATGCAGCATAAAATTCCACTGAAGGGAGATGCAAAACCCCATAAGAAAAAACTCAGACAGATTAATCCCCTGTTGCTACCCTCGATTGAGCAAGAAATAAAGAAGCTGCTGAAGGCTAAAATTATAGTGCCACTGAGGTATTCAGAGTGGGTGGCCAATTTAGTCCCAGTACGAAAGAAGAATGGCGAAATCAGATTGTGTGTGGATTTCAGAAACCTGAACAGGGCGTCTCTAAAAGATAACTATCCACTACCGAAGATGGATCATATTCTGCAGAAGGTGGTAGGGGCCTCTAGAATGTCCATGATGGATGGGTTCTCGGGCTATAATCAAGTGGCTGTTTTCCCGGAGGACCAGAAAAAGACTGCTTTCACCACACCCTGGGGAACATTTATGTATGCTAGGATGCCATTCGGGCTGATCAATGCAGGGGCTACGTTTCAGAGAGCTATGGACATAACCTTTGTTGGAGAACAAGATAAGTTTCTGGTGGTGTACCTAGATGATATAACAGTCTTTTCAAAGGATGATGCCGAACACATTCAACATTTGCAGAAGACCTTTGAAAAATGCAGGAGGTATGGACTTTCCCTTAATCCTCAAAATCTTTCTTTGCATTAGAGGAGGGTAAACTCCTAGGACACATAGTAACTAAACATGGGGTCAAAATCGATCCTAAAAGGGTGGAAGCTATAAACGGTATCTCCCTCCCCAGAAATAAGAAAGAGGTCCAGGTATTCTTAGGGCGTATCAATTTTTTCAGAAGATTTATTCCTAACTATGCTGAAATAGTTAGACACATCACAGATATGTTAAAGAAGGATAATGAGGTGAAATGGGCACCAGAATCAAGACAGGCCTTTGCCAGGATCAAGAATGCGTTTGCTGAGGCTCCCGTGCTGGCAAAGCCTGACTTCAATGAACCTTTTATGATTTTCTCTTTTGCATCACCTCACACGGTAGCAGGGGTTCTCTTACAAAAGAACGAGAATGGGTATGAGAAACCCATTGCTTTCTTTAGTCAAGTACTTCATGACGCAGAGATAAAATACAACATTCTAGAGAAGCAGGCTTACGCCCTGGTAAAGTCCCTCAAGGCCTTCCGCATGTACATATTGCAGTCCCACGTTACTGCTTTCGTACCCACAGCAGCAGTTAAGGATATCCTCGTTCAGGGAGACAGTGAAGGCAGAAGGGGCAGATGGATCGCAAAGATACAGGAATACGATATGGATATCAGACCCACCAAGTTAATCAAGGGACAGGGGCTAGCAAAGATTTTGTCAGAATCAAATCACCAAGCTTTGGGCATCCACTTATCCATGATTGCAACTGAAGAGGCTGAGGAGCTGACAGGGAGGCAAGAGGTGGAAATGGCTACTCAGAAAATACAGATGAAGTATCTTACTAGCTCTTGGTACAAATAAATAGTCGAGTACCTCCTGACACTCAGCTGCCCACCCAGCTGTGATAAGTCCAAATACAGAGCCTTAAGGCTGAAATCGCAGAAGTATGTAGTAGCCAATGGTCAGTTACATTGGAGAGATCCTTCAGGCATACTGCTATTATGCCTCATAGAAGGTGAGGTGAATAACATAATAACCGAATTCCATGAGGGAATTTGTGGAGGGCATTATAGCTGGAGGAGCACAGCTCAGAAAATCCTGAAGGCTGGTTTTTACTGGCCTAAATTGTTTGGAGATGTTTTCACTTGGGTCAGAGCATGTGACAAATGCCAGAAGTTTGCTGAAAAACAAAAGTTAGCAGCTCTACCCCTGATTCCTGTACATGTTGATGAACCTTTCAAACAATGGGGAATTGACGTCATAGGTGAGATTCATCCACCCTCAAGTGGGCAGCACAAATGGATCTTGACTGCTACAGATTACTTCACAAAGTGGGTAGAGGCCATTCCTGCACGAAACGCCACAGACACGGTAATCATTAAATTCATGGAAGAGAACATTATCTCCAGGTTTGGATGTCCTGCTAGAATAGTAACTGACAATGCCCAAGATTTCAAATCTGCTAAATTTGTGAATTTTTGTCAGAAATATAACATCACTTTAGGCCATTCTACAGCTTACTACCCACAGGGAAATGGTTTGGCGGAATCATCAAACAAAACGCTGGTCAGAGCTCTAAAGAAGACAATAAATGAAAACCAGAGGAACTGGGACTCCCAACTGAAGTTTGCTCTGTGGGCAAACAGGATAACCAGTAAAAGGGCAACTGGAAAAGCTCCTTATGAACTAGTATACGGGCGGGAAGCTGTATTCCCTATACAGTTAGCTTTGCCTGTTGCTCGTTTCATGCAGGAGACTCAGGAAGAACCGGATAGTATGACCAGAAGAATCAATCAGCTGGTAGAACTCGAAGAAAGGCGTATTTAGGTGAACCAAAAACTTGTGGATTACCAGGAGAAGATGAAAGAGCTGTTTGATCAGCATACCAAGGATAGAAAGCTAGAGGTGGGAGACTTAGTTCTCAGGTGGGATGTACGAAGGGCCGATAAAGGTAAGCATGGTAAATTTGACCCCCTTTGGTTCGGCCCCTTCAAGACTACAGAGCAGGGAGGAAACAATACTTTTAAGCTGGAGAATTTGCAGGGAGATCTGTTGGAAGCCCCTGTAAATGGGCAATTCCTCAAACCGTATTTTCAATTCTGAAGCAGGCCGAAAAAGCCTGACTGTATTATATTGTACATTAGTTGCTGTTTTTTGTTTTTCTTACCAAGTTATGCATGAGTCATGATGATCTGTCCAGGGAGAAGCCTCAAGAGCAGACAAAGTGGTGTTCAAAGAAGATACACAGGCGGTCTGCGTAGTTCTCGACACGTTCAGGGACAAATGTGCCATCCCCAGGTGGAGCCAATGTTGTTCAATCTTTAGCATTAGCCACAGGTGTACTAAAGGATGGAAAAGCTACGCATTAAGGTTTGATATCAAATGGCAAATATTAAATTAAAATGGATCAAAAAGGGAGAAGGTGGTGAAATGCGCATGCATAAAAGCCAATGGGAAAACAACACAAAGCGGCGAAGGGCTGAATAATAAATAAACATGAAAAATTAAGGTAAAAGGGGACGCAGCACTGAATACTAACGGAAACATTAAAAGGAGCCGCCGCCACGAAAGAAGGCATGTGTGGAAAGTCAGAGGGGGTCGAGCAGCGGGGAAAGGACGAGACCCATACCCCCGCGGACTGATGACACGTGGCATGGTAAAGACTCAAAGTTGAAAGCGGATGGTAAGAACAGGCCACGGGATGTGACTACATGGCAGAGTAAAGGTGGACCCGCACAGCGGGGAAAGACATGTGTTAATTCGGCGTAGGAAATCACGCGCGCTAAGGGTTGGACAACATATGTGGATAAAAGGTAAGGTAACTTCATTAGATCAGCTGGTACTGAGACCCGTACCAGCCTTTAACCCGACACGAGGCGCACACCTACACCTTGATATCCCCAATCCCCACGCGCCACGTGTCTCATTGTTAGTGTCCTTATGACACTTGCCTTCTGTCGTCCTACCCATTCACCTCTTTAACTCAAACAGCCCGCTCTAGTGGTAACAAACTCTTGTATCTTTCTCTGGTAAAAAGACGTAGGTTAATTTCTACGGCAAATACCAAGTAGGGAAGAGCGCCTGGTCTACCACAATCACTGTCAGAGTTCCCCGCGTCGCTTTCCCGAGCAGTGTCACCCTCTATCCAGGTATTCCATTCTCTATTTTCCCTCTGTTTCCTTTCTCTTTTTCGGATTCTTAAAATGATAGCCATGGGAAGGGGAACGCCCAAGAAGAATGAACCAGAAACTCCCCAGGTCCGTGAGTCTAGGAACCCTCCTGGTTTTGAACCCCTCTACGACTTGCAGTCTGGTATCTGCGACCCAAAATATCCTTTTGACATACGCAGTATCAAACCCCTGCTTTTTGGCCGCCATTGCAAGAATGCGGACCGTTTCCGAGTTATCGTGTCTGGCTTATACCACCAAGTCACCCCCCAGGTCCATTCTTGTATTGATTTTATCATCTGGCTCAGAGATGCCTATGATGTACATCGGGACGCTTTCGTCTCTCCTCAGGGGAATGTGATTTTTTCCCTCTCAGGTGTGGTGGAGCAGGCCCTCCGTTTCCCTCTCAGCGACACATACTTCAGTTTCAAAGATGAAACCTTGCTAGCCCAGTTCAATAAGCTATCAAAGGAAGCCCGCCGTGCCTTCATATCCTCCATAACCATTGACCAGGCAACTGCCCTGCCTATATTGGAGCCGTTTTCACTAAGTCTGTTCGTCGAAGAGGTTTGACCTGTTCTGTCACTCATTTCCGGCCTTTTGGGGATAGGGAGCCCAGAGGACATTTATACGGTATGCATTCGCTTTCTATGGCTCATGTCACAGAACGGGGTTATGTTGGACATCCCGGGTTTCCTCTCCTCAGCTATCCTAACCCAATTCCAAGAGCTCGCACAAGCCCGCAAGTTTCACTTCTGTTCAATGGTGTTCTACCTCTTCTTGTTCCAGCACGCAGATAAGTTCGACCATTTTGGGTTGGATAGGGTCTATTCTGAGAATTCTCAACCCAGACCAGTCTTCGACTGGAATTTCTATGTCCGTCATTTACCTAGGGGAGAGGGTTATGCGAACTTCGTGAACACTTTCATGTCTGTCGCCTACACCATCATTCACGACATGCCTTCCCCTAGGGTTTTCCCATAGATGAAACTCTGGCTGCAGGCTGGGAAATACCAGTGTACTGGAGATTGGTTCCTTTCTGAAGATTGCACTGAAATTCGGGTCTATGGAGCCGAAGTTGCTCCATACCGGTTACCAGTTTTCCCCATCCGACGAGTTTACGCCCTCGAGTACATCCGGCAAGCTCTCAAAGCTGACCAGCTTCATTTTGTCCCTGCTAAGAAAGGCTACATCCTAAGGCTTCCTGTCGAAATTGGCCCATTCGTGGTAAACTCTAGATATACCCTCCCAATTGCTGAAAAAATGCTACAAAACATGGACCTGAAGTTGGGGGAAAGCTGGGCTTATGACCCACGAGAAATAATTTCTAATAAAAGAAAAAGAAACAGGTCTACGCCCTACATACATGAGCCGAGGCCATTTATGGAGTGGAGGGCTAACCTCGAAATTTGGCCCATGTTTTCGCAGATGGAGACAGACTCATCTGCTACAGGGGAAGAAGAGGAAGTGAATAGGGGCGCCGGCGAAGAAGAGGCAGGTACCTTCGGAGGAGCACCACCGCCCAAGAGGCAGAGGGTGGCCACCAGTGAAGCAGAAGTAATAGGAGAAGGGCAATTACTGGAACCCTTCACGAAATTTGGCGAATTCGATAAAGGCAAGGCGGGGATAACAATGCTGAGAGACAGCGTCGCCTCCTCCGATTACACAGAGGTTACACAAGCCATCATTGAGCCCACTTCATCCAAGGCTAGCGAAAGGGAGCGGACAAATAAAACTATCCGAGACAGATACAAGGCCGAATTAGGGGGGTACGTTGAAAAATACCATACCAGGTTCTCCGCTTCTATCAATGCAGACACTGAAAGCCTGGTACTGTCTATGGCGGAGGCCATCCTAGACCCAAATTCTGATGTTCCTAGTTATAAGGTGCTCGAATTGGCCATTGATATGCAGAAGGTACCGGTCCAGGACATGAGCAACCTGTTCCAAACGGTCTGCGACATGATGAAGGACAAACTATCGCAGATTACCCTCGCATTAAAAAAGATGGAACAGAAATATGACCAGCTGAGGGAATCCTTTGTCGCGGAACAGGCTTCTTGTCGTGCCCACGCACATCAGGTGCGTGATCTCCAGGATCAAATCAAAAACTCAGATGAAGGAGGGAAAGGTACACAAGTAGCACTTATAACTAAGTTGCAGAAGGATATCACAGCCGCAAAGAGACAGGCTCGCATACCGGCTTCACATCCTGTGCAAACTGCTGAATTGGTACAGGCGGAGGAAGAGAAAAAGGAACTGTCTGCTAGGCTTTTCAGGGAGAGAGAAGAGAAGGAAAAGATGGCCAAGAGGATCGGCGAGTTAGAAAACAGAGCAACGGAGCTACAAGCCCGGTGGGATTCGCATAGTTGTCATACGGCTGAAGCATCAAGCGGAACCGGCTCAGTGTCAGCACAACTATCCACAGCTAGAGCTGAGATCGAAGTGTTGGAGAAACAAGCATCCACGGCCAGGCAAAAGGTCGCAGAATTGGAGGGCGCCCTGGCCGAAAAGGCCAGAACAGTTGAAGGGCTACAAAGGGAAGTCGAGGAAGAGAAAAAGGTCACGGCTGAGCAGCACAAAACCATTGCTGATATGAAGAGTCGAGCAAAGGGGAACCTCACCCTTCTCGAGGCCAGAAGCTTAATCTGGTCAGACATAATCACGGCGGTAACCGAGCAATGGGAATTCTTGACAATGATAGGGGAGCTCAAGTCCGCTATTCCTTATCTCAATAGAAAGTTGCAGGAGGCAGGGGGTGATCTGCCTAACAGAGCTCAAAACGCCGGGGATTACATCTCATTCCTTTATGCACTAAGGGAAAACCACTTGGGGAAACATGGTATCTCTAGTCGATTTACAGAGGTCATCGAGTGTCAAAAGATCATCGATAAAGAGGAAGCTCGAGCAGCGGCTTCAAGGGCCCTTCAACGGGTGGCCGAAAGTGTCGAATAGTTTGACGAGGTATGGGATGAGATCACCACAGCCGGACTCCCTTCCTATTGGGAACCAACCGCCCCTGCCGTGCTTCTGCTTCTAGACCAATACACAACGCGTTTACAAATGGAAAGAGATCGGACTGACCTCCAAATGGGGAAAGCGACCTAGCTCAAAGCCAGTACAATTGTCACAGTCCTCAAAAAGGAGTTTAATCTCCTTTACATGATGAGACACCGGCTCCCTATTGAGGCAGGTATTCACGCTCTCGGCGAAGCTTTTATCAAAGTGGAGAAGCTCTCAGCGATGCCAGAACCAACCTCCGAGAGTCAGCAGAGACTGACACAGTTCATGAGTCAGCATACTAATTCCTCCGCAAACGTGCCTCCGCCAGAATGTGCAACGGCTTCCACTCAGCCTCGCCCGTGACTTTTCAGTTAACTCATGATATGGTCTAAACGGCCTATTCCACTTTCATTTAGTTTATTTCTTTCAAAGTTCCGAGTGGGTTGTTTTTCCCCCACTCTTGCATTTTACTTTTTACATCAAACACTTGTTTAAATTTCTGTTTTGAAAGTGGCCGAGGGCCTGTTTGCACATGATGGGAGGCTTAATTCCCTATCATGAAATTTTGTTGTTATGATAGTGACTTTTAACAAATTTTGTTCATGCGAAGAAGATATTTCCCCAAAATATCTTCTCGCTGAAATGAAAGGAATCCTATATAAGGTAGATCAAAGAAGAAAGAAAGGTTCCAATTCTTCAGAAGAAATTGACTGTGTAGGGATTTTCTGTGTGTGTTTTGTGAAGACTCAAATGCTAATGTGAAGAGCCCATTGGGCTTCAATGATAAGGAGTTATATTTTAATAAGGATTCCGGCCTTGGTTTATGGTAGTGTGTAATTCTCTCTTGTTTATTGCAATATCGTTGTTCATTTCATTTACATCCATGTCTCTGGTATTATATTCTGGAATGTGAGTGTCTCGTTGTTCTGATATGAATTTATCTCTCTGATACTTATATCATAAGCTTCCTGGTACTTTAAAAATGGCTCAGGTATAATACAATGTTTCATCTCCAATTCATACATATTTCTACTATATTGGCCGTTACGAAGTGCTATTGACGAAAGTTTCCAGCATGTATGGATTCTTAGTCATATAAGCCCATCATATGCTGGGAAACTCTTCTTGGTGTCGTCTTCATAACAATTAATATCTCCTTCATTCTATGCAGCTCAGTAGTCACCTTTATATATACCCCTTTTTCTGCCATATACCATGAATCCGGCCCCGTTTACTGTAAACTGTCTTAAATTTGTCTGATACATCAGTGTTTGAGTTCAATATTACATTCATCCAGTATTACTCTTTAAGCATCACGCTGTCGGAAGTTTTGGTTCCAACCAAATATTATTCTCTGTTTGTAAAGAAGTAGTATGAGAGCCATGTATTGTTTAAACGTTAAACGCTGTTATGCATCCTCTGCTCTCCATACATTATAAGATGTCCTAGGCACTGGTCTATAGCAACTCTAGGCTGTCTCTAGGAGTTACAACACCACCTCCATACAGATAAAATAATAATAAATTTCACACTGCATGCCCACTCCAACCTGCCTGGGCGCATTAGTGAAAGACTGGATTTATATATTACATCTTGGGCGAACTTCCCAAAGGAATTCGTTGGCATGTTGGTTATGATCCGGATTGGTGGGGAGGAGGTCGGGCGATCAAACCCTGCCCCCTCCCAAAATGGCACCTTGTTTTTAAAAAACCAACGAACATATTTTTTTTGGGGACCAGACCTGCATCGGGCAGCCCTCCCGCCTTATCTGCCATTGTATATGGTGTATGGAAGGGGGGGCGACGGGGTTGACAACGCACACCCCTCCAAACTTAGTCATTATGATTGGGGTGGCGGGGTCATGGTCGTTGACCCCACCTAATTTTATAATATTTATTTGTTCGTTGGGATAGGGGTGGGGGTCATGGCCCGCCCCTATTTTTTATATTTTTTTTGTTTTGATTTAACAATATGCCCATTTTTAAAAATTCTGGAAACTGGCCAAAGGAGACAAATAAACGAGCCTGTAATTTTGCCCAGAATCCTGCCTTTGGAAATTTGCAAAAATGTCGTCTCCTTAACTTTCCAAGTCATCCAGTCAACCTTAGAACTTTGACCAGCTCTAACTTTCGCATACGAACTCAGTTTGACGAACCGTTCACACTGTTGCGATTAGGACGACGAGATCTTCAACTTGAAACTGAGTTTGCCATGTTTCTGCCACTTTTATTTTTGAGCTTTCATAAGCCTTCTTTGTCCTGTGTGTGTCTCTAGAGCCACCTGGATCAATCCTCACCACTAAGGAGCTTTTGGTCCTCCAAAAGCATGAAAATAATCTGCAGTTGATTTGTACCTTGTCTGCGCCACAAGTGTCCTAAAAGGTCACCCTTCATTCTCTTTCACCTTTGTCCTTAGGAGCCATAAGCGATGAGATGACACCTGCATCCTCTGCAAACATGTAGTACAATATTTTGCAAATTACATGCTTAAATAAGCGACCAATCTATGACCCAAGCATCCCATACTTTCACGAGTTTATAACACATACTTGGTGATCAAGTTTACATAAAAATGGAATCAATGCCCCAGCTATCAATTACAAGGCCAAAGACATCATTGTCGCATTGCAAGTGATGGAAAAACACATCATCACTTTTACAAAAGAAATGCAACACATGATTTACAAAGCACGGCCATGACACACTAGAAAACCATTTCTTACTCAACAAAGTAAACCATGATGAATGTGGTGGATTTTCTTGTTGAACATTTTCACTGACAGGTTTCTACATGAATGCTTTGTCCTTCATACACTGCTCTGGATGGAGTCTCCAACACGTGGCTCTTTGATGACCATTTTGGTTGCAATGGGTGCAAAAGGTCTTCTTCCTCCAGACCTGCTTAACCAATTTCTTTCCCTAATGTGGAGAAGGCTTTCCACGCCTCATCCTCCTTTGTGCTACCATTATTTTCCAACACTCAACAATGATATGGTTATGTAAACCAAAAAAACGAAAAATTTTCTTACGTTCATGATTAGAAACATGCTATCAAGACTTATTATACCTTTCTTGGTGATCTCTGGTGTGATCATGGTGATGAGATCTTGTCTTAGCTCTTCTATTGCAACATGCACTGCCATGGGATGATGGTGAAGTGTTTCCATCATTATTTTTCCCTGAAGAGTTCAACAATGTATGTTTTCCTTTGATGTCATTATGGTGATGAGAGCTTGCCTCAACCCTCTCTCTGCAATATGTGTTGTCATAAGATGATGGTGAAGTGTTCCCATCATTCTCTCGCCTTGACGGTTTCCACAATGTCGTGGAGGCTTCATACACCTTTGAACATGCTCCTTCATTGTATCCAAAACCTGCGTAGCAAGGTCACTGCACAACCTCCAATGGCTGAGTTATGCCTTGGCCATGAATGTCAAGTCCTCCTCCTTTGTACCCCATCTTGGTAAGGAGTCTCATGTCGGTTTCTGTAATGGGTATCTCCATATTCCCAACAGAAATAATAGCTTGTGAAAATGAAACTGAAGAATGATCATAACTGTTTACCTCAGATGTTGATTTTAAAACGGGTGAAGAGGGCTTCTCTAAGCCTTCGTTGCGCTTCACTTCCTCCAAGGCCTCTGTCGTGGCTTGTAGCTAAAGTTGGAATCACTGCTTCTCCTCCTTCTCTTCTCGTAGAAGTGTCTTTAATGCATCATAATCTGTTAGAAGACTTTGATTGTTGCGCTTCAATTCTTCCAAGGCCTCTGTCGTGGCTTGCAGTTGAAGCTGCAATCACTGCTTGTCCTCCTTCTCCTCTTGTAGAAGTATTTTCAACTCAGTGTTATCTGCTGCTTGTTTCTCATAATATTCTTACAACATGTCCGCCCTTTCGGACATCCTCAACATGGCCTCGTACATGTCTTTGACATCCTCCATTGCTGCATGTTCAATGGTTCATGCTTGTAGTCCACATCAGCGAGAAGACCACTTTGATACCACTTGATCTAAGTAAATTTCTGCTACCCTTTTAACCAAGACCTTTTTCTTCGTCTGATGTGTTAGAATTACATTTTATCAAAACATTAATGAACACATGCAGATATAATCAAGAGGAACGCATGTCAACAATCACACAAAAAAAACGCAAGCCATTTAATAACAGAGTTCGTCCAGTGTGGATTACGTCTCTGGGCCTCGGTGTCTCGATGGTGTTGGCCTCTTCATTCAGTGTTGTAATTGGTGATGATTTACATTTATGTTGTTGAATTGTCATACAAGGAAAAGTCCTCAACATGAGTGGCAAAGTCTCTCCACGAGACATTCCATTACAAGGAAATCTCACTCATTACAAACCTCCTATTAGCATGACAACTTCACACATGGTGACAAAGAATATCCCGCCATCAAGGAAATAAAGGGATCTCACGACATAAATCACCATCCTTGATAAATACATAACACATCAAATACACATAAATATGCTGCATCTTACATCAGCAGAAATCAACAACAACAAATAAACATAAAGATTATGCATCATAAATCAAGCAAGAATTGACATGACATAAAACATTTTACAACAATAATCAATTAAGTACATGGAAACAACACTTCATATACCTCAACTCTAATTTTGGTTGAAGAATAGGCTACTCAATCGTTGGATCTGAATGCACCATCGCAAACGTGGTGTCAAATGGCAAGAAATCGACTATCCACATGCTGAAATCCGACACAGTCATCCCCATTTGGAGTATGGCCGAAAAATCAAGATCCCTGTTGCAAAAAATGACACTGCCATTAGGTTTGTGTCACCGTGAGGTATAAAATCCATATAAAATTTGTTCAATTTGGACACTGGGAAAATTTGGCCCCTCTAGATATGAGGCTCAATCAAGGTTCCACTGCCTCTGCATGTTGGCTCATGGTTCCACCTGCATGAAAATAAAATAATAATAAATCTCGAACCGTGTGCCCACTCCAATCTACCTTGGCGCATTAGTGAAAGATTGGGTTTATATATTATATCCTAGGCAGCCTTCAAAGGAAGTCGTTGGCATGTTGGTTATGATCCGAATTGGTGGGGAGAAGGTCGGGCGGTCAAACTCCACCCCCTCCCAAAATGGCTAAAAACACCAAGGAACATATGTTTTTTCGAGGGGGGGGGGGTTGTCGAACCCGCATCGGGTAGCCCACCCGCCTTATCCGCCATTGTATATGGTGTATGGAAGGGGGGGGGGGGGGGGTTGATAGCCCGCACCCCTCCAAAATTAGTCATTATGGTTGGGGCGATGGGGTCATGGCCGTTGGACCCACCTAATTTTATAATATGTATTTGTTCGTTGGGATAGGGGCGGGGGTCATGGCCCGCCCCCATTTTTATATTTTTTTTTGTTTTGATTTAACAATATCCCCATTTTTAAAAATTCTGGAAACTGGCCGAAGGAGACAAATAAACGAGCCCGCAATTTCACCCAGAATCTCGCTGGAGCTTACTGGAATTCGGCCTCCGGAAAATTGCAAAAATGTTGCCTCCTTAACCTCCCAAGTCATCCAGTCAACCTTAGAACTTTGACCAGCTCTAACTTTCGCATACGAACTTGGTTTGACAAACCGTTCGCACCATTGCGATCCGGATGACGAGATATCAACTTGAAGTTGAGTTTTCCACATTTATGGCACTTTTATTTTTGAGCTTTCATAAGCCCTCTTTGTCTTATGTGTCTCTAGATCCACTTGGATCACTAGTGGACTGGTCTAGAACAAAAAAAGAAAAGAATATAAATTGAAGAATGGAAAGATACTTGGAATCTGTTGCAAGCTTTACTCTCCTCTCGGCTTGTAAGCTCCAATCATAGCTCTGATTGCTATAATTAGAAATTGCACATACAATCATAACAAGTCAAAGATCTACCATATCTATGTAGCATTATCCAATTACTCTATTCAATGGATCAAGAAAGCATTGAAACATATGAATGTAAACATAACATAACATATATATGAAAACAATATACTCTTTTTGTATTAATATGAATAGGAGAGAGTTTACAACCAAGAATAGTAGATGATCTTGTAGATATCTCCCCAAGTTGACTTTTCCTTCCTCGTCACAAAGCACACCTCATTGTCACCCTAATGCATGAATATGATTCTCTCTTAGATTCAAGGTAGAAGCATGAGAGCATGATCAGTCTCCAAAAGCCAACCCTGATATTGTAGATGGTTGTAAATTTATAGGAGAGTGTGGTAGTTTAGGAATTCTTATCCATTTACCAATCTAGGCTTGAGATCTAGTTTTGATGGGAGGATGAGCATAAGGGGTAAGAGGTGAAATATCCAAGGTAGGATTATATAGGATTCATAGTTCTTATCCAAGGTAAATGGTTGAAACAAATCTTGGAAGCTTCTGGAAGAGGAAGCTTTAGGATTCTTTTTATTTTTCCCAAATTTCTAGAATCATTGCACCCCCAAAAAGGAATAACCTGTTTCTAATCAGTGTAGGTGTAGAATGGAGAAACCTACTGCTAAACAAAGTTCCCTAAAGGGCCAGGGTGCGTTGGGCCTTAAAAACATTGTTTTGAAGTAGACATACTCAGAAACTCAGGGATTTGGAAGAGTCGTGCTTAGGGATTTGCGTAGGGATGATGGCAAGGTGTTCATGGATGTTGATTGATCTGGTTTGCAGACCTATTGACAAGATGCGACAAAAATGGTCTATAACATATTGTACCCTAAAGCGCAAAGTCAGAAACAATGGATGATGACTGAAGTGCTTTACCTTGTGACAAGTTTGGATCAAGAATAGGTCGAGATCATAATTTGTTACAATACATTTTCATCATGATATCTTTGCTAAGGGAGGCATACCCATGCTCAACACATAAGCTAACATTACATGTACAATGATTAAAAATCGTGTCCATTAATGACAAAGTGTGGATTCGTGATTGGATGATTGTATGATCATATCCATCATGCTTTGTAATATTACATTATTCCTAAAAGCACAACGTGTATGGATGGAACTAGATCTAGGGTCTTCTATCTTATTCACTCGATCGTTCAATGTACGAGTCTAACCATGTGAATAAAGGAACTGAATTCGAATATGGTAGACACCATCTAATTACCAACCAATTATGTAAGTTGTTAATAGACATGAGAGATGTTGAAAAGTGTAACTTGGTTCAGTCTTCATAATGACATGTGTAATTGTGATTTTATGTAATTGATGAAAAGAAGAAAAATAAAATTATTGTAATTCTTGTCTCATAGGTTTCATAAGAAAATAATTTTATTTTAGTGATGGCTCCCATTGTGAGCCTTTAGGAATTTTCACCTAGTCATAAAATTCAATTTGAGTCTGTGTGATGCATGAAGGACCCTTCTTTGGTGTGCTATATTTTGTATGAGTCATTAGATAATTATGAAAGCCCTCCAAGACAAGAAAAAGGCACCTCCCTCCAAGTCGGCTTCAAGAAAGATAATAATACATGTCCAAATGACATGTCGGCCTAGCTTGCAGTCATGTCGGCTTATTATGATGGTAAAGAACTATAAATAGGGCAGCACGTCCACATTTCAAAGTAGAAATTTCGGTCGAGTTATGAAGTCAGTAAGTAGTACGAAGATCAGCGAAATGGAGTCTTATGGTCATCGAAAAGAAGGGAAGAAATATTGAAGTAGCTAGCATGGTTTTGGGTCTATTTTTAGTGTTGAATTTGTCCATACGTGTAAATAATCTTTATTTTCCAAACTGCAGAAAGAAGTTGAATTATAACAGTTAGATTTGAGGAAAAATCAAGAGAAGACAAGGGTGTATCTTTAGCTGAGTTACCAAGGAAAGGAGCTCCCTAAAAATAAAAGGAAATCAAGTCATAAAGGGAAGGTCTTATGAATGAATTAGGGTTTCTGAATTAGAGTAAAAAATTGCAGACCTAATTCAAGGAGATCAAAAGTCTGAAGGAGAAGGAAGTCAAAGTTGAAGAGGAGTTGAGAGGAAGGAAGGAGCATAAGGTTGACTATCGTTGACTAAGGATCTCATCAAGTGAACTTGTGTCTTGTTCTTGGAGTGGAAATAGGTCAAGGGTCTTGGTCTTGGTATTTGTCAATTAGAATCTCTATAAGAAGAATAATTTGTTTGGGTTTTAATCTCAAGAAGGAGAGGTTTTGGCCCTAGATGATAAGCCATATTATGTTTCTCTTGTCTCTTATGGTTTATGCATTGGTATTTGTTTTATGAAGAAAAAATTATAATAACATAAGCAAGAGAAGATCCTAATATAAGAAAGTAAAAATCCTTCAAAAGCAGTTATCATAAGAAGAGAAATCACCTAATACTTGATGCCCTAGATTTCTCAACATGGAATAATAGATAAGGTTACCAAGTCAAGGAAGGGTATCTTATCAAGAGACAATCAAGGATCAAATCTCAAGGAAGGAATCAAAGAAAATATCACCTTGAAGTCAAGAATATACAAAGAAGTCTTGGGATCGTCATCAAGAAGTCACCATTGATCTTCATCAACAAAGACTCCACCATCAAAGGATCCAAAGGGATCTCCCTCTTTGTGGGATCAAGGATCAATATTGAAGAAAACTATCTTCATCAAGGAAAATTTTACTATCCTTTATATCATCATCAACATCAAGGAAGCAAAAAGAAGACAAATAATTCTATCAAGTAAGTATATTTATGTTTGTTGGAATCATGATTTCCATTAGACAAAAAACAGCAGGCGTTAGTCTCCGCTACAATCGCCAGAGTTAGGATCCACGAGAGGCGGTTAGTCCATGTCGCGAAACACACGGGGAGCGTTGAACCCAATGTCTAACAATCTCCCCCCCAATGCGAGTCGAGTGAGTTTCAAACTCGAGACCTGTCCCTCTGATACCACTTGTTGGAATCACGATTGCCGTTAGACCAAAACCCGCAGGCATTAGTCTCTGCTACAATCGCCAAAGTTAGGATCCACGAGAGGTGGTTAGTCCATGTCGTGAAACAAACGGGGAGCGTTGAACCCAATGTCCAACAATGTTCACATCTAAATCTGTCAAGATGTCTTTTTGCAAGGAAATAAACAAATTAGTTGGGGCTTCAAACTATCTTGCGTGGAAGAAAAGGACAAATCTGACTCTCATTGAAAATGAGGTTATGGAACATGTCAAAGGATCTATCATTAAAAGAAGAAAGGAAGATGCTCAAGATCTTTCTAAGTATATGAAAGGGGAAGTTAGGGCTCAAAGGATTCTTATAGAATCCATCAAGGATCACCTCATCCCATATGTATCTAAACTAGAAACTTCAAAAGAAATATATGACAATCTGGTAGAGTTATATTTTGTAAGAGTTGTTGGAGAATTCATCTCATTAAGGCAAGAACTATACAAACTGAAGATGTCCACGGAAGATGGAATAGCCTCATAATTTATGACATATCTGAAATCCAGGATCAACTATAAGATCTGGGAGAAGTCATGTCCGATAGAGAAATGAATAAAGTAGTATTAAATGCACTACCAAAGGTTTGATGGTAACTTTACTTCAAGTATTTATGGGAAGAAATAAGCTACTCCATTCCATGAGTTGTGGTCACTATGCAAGATTGAAGAATCCATGTTAAAGGTAAAATATGATGTGGGATTAGGTGAGCAAAATCAGGCATATGTTGTAATGACAAAAATAAAGGGGAAATTTTTAAAGTTTGGTCCTCAGAAAAAAGAAGAAGAATATGACTAAAATACAATTCTATGGGTGTCAATAATATGTGCACTATAGGAGATATTGTCCTAATCTCAAGAAGGACAATAAAAAAATAGGTAGAGAAGAAGCGCACATCACTGGGGAAGTGGAGGAAGTTGAAAAGAAGAAATACAAGGAAGAAGTAATAGATCTCCACTATTGAGATAGTCTTCCTCACATAAGTTATTTTCAAGTTCCTAAGTCTTCTGTTGTAAGATCTGTCTATCATGATTCACTAAGTAAAATAATGGGATGCATCAAGGCATCATAGAAGAATTGAAAGCAAGAGCTTGGGACATCATCATAGAGAAGCATGAAATATGGTTAGAATATATGGAATTCAAGGATATAGCTCTTGGGAATCTCATTGAAACACAAGTGGCAAGGTCATCTAGTATAAGGTTCATCATACATATGTCAAAAAGAAACATCGGTTGATGGGGATACATTAGATCCTCGATATTCTCTGATGAAATCTTCATTGAAGGGTTCACCGATCATGAGGGGAAGCATGTGTTTCATCAAGAATTCCAAACTTGTGGAATTCATGAGATGATATGATAATTACATAAAATTGAAGGAGATCAAGGGATTTAATATCTTTCAATCAAGGACACTGTTGCAGGAAGTGTGGATGACCCAAAGGAAAAATGAGGTATGTATGCTTACATTTGATATTGTGGAAGTCATGTCATATGGTTGCAGATATCATGAACCAATGCCCTATCTTAAGAAAATGATAAAAATAAATGATCTCCTCCATCAAAAGCATGCAGTAATGCATGGGACACACATTCACTAAATGAAATCAACATAATATGTCCTCATATGAAGTATGAGGTGGTTGACTACATTTGAAGAAATCTGATTGGAAGATCCTAGGAATGAAATGTGTGAAGAAAGAAAGGAAGAGATTTTGGAATATGCAACCATGGTAAAGGCAATCAACATCTGAAATACCAAGAATATTTGAAAGGGATATCTCCATGGAAGATATGAAAACTCTGATGGAGTTTTAAAAATAAGGAGACCCTTGATAATATATATCTTTGGGAGATGCGTTGATATGTATGCAGGATGTTGATGCAAACTAGAAGATGTCATGATTTAATACCATCACAAATGTAATGTTGATTCCTTTATTTTTGAACAAATACCTCGATGGGTTTATGCAGGGTTTCCAAGGGAATATCTATGGATGTCTTCCACCACTGATGCACATGTAGTAGGATGAAAGATACTTAAGTAAACATGGCATGAAGAAAGCATCATGGCATGAAGGAAGACCATATATGGGTTGATGTATCACTTTACGATGATAACATGGTTGACTCATGTATGAAAGTGATGGATGGTTGGTATGTAGAAGTCCAAAGCATGAAGACTCCTAAATAACGAAAAGAATTTCATGGCATCGTGAAGAGGATTTATTCAAGCAGTTGGTTGTCCCATCATCTCCACTTGAGGAGTTGCTGTAGGTCCCTAATTGAGAGTGAGCCTGGAAATAAGTTTCTTTCTTGGAAGAAACTTGGAAATTCCTAAGCCAAGAGGGAGCCTAGGTACATTCCTTCCATGATAATGTGTACATTCCCTTATTGGAATAGATATGGGCCTCCTTAATTAAGATGGAGAGATAGACACATCATTCTTGTTTTCACTTGGGAAAATAGAATGGAGGATTTGGTAAACATATGGAATCTGATGCTCTTCGAGGATGTCTTAGGGCATCCAATATAAGAGTAATCATAGAGGACCGATATTATTTGAGGACTAGGACCAAGATAAGAATATTACTTGAGGAACACACTCTGAGACCCCGGGTGGGGTATGTTCCAAGAGAAACAATGATGAGGGTGCCTATACATCATTGCTCTGGTCAGCATTGCGCTCATATCTCATGGAGAGATAGAGTTGTTAGTCAAGGCCTTGTTATGTGACAATGTTGGTTGATATGTGCTACACAGATGGGTTACCAATCCAACTCTTCTTATTATAAATTCTTCAGATTGAGAATGAAAAAGTACCATTATGCATACCTCCCCAGTTAAGAGGGAGTGTTGAAAAATGTAACTAGGTTCGGTATTCATAATGACATGTGTAATTGTGATTTTATGTAATTGATGAAAAGAATAAAAATAAAATTATTGTAATGCTTGTCTCATGGGTTTCATGAGAAAATAATTTTCTTTTAGTGATGGTTCCCATTGTGAGCCTTTAGGATTTGTCATACAGTCATAAAAGTCAATTTGAGTCCATGTCGTGTATGAAGGACCCTTCTTAGGCATGTTACATTTTGTATGAGTCATTAGATAACTATGAAAGCCCTCTAAGACAAGCACAAGGCATATCCCTTCAAGTCGGCTTCAAGAAAGATAATAATACCTCTCCAAATGACACATCAGCCTAGCTTGCAGTCATGTTGACTTATTATGATGTCAAACAACTATAAATAGGGCAGCATGTCCTCGTTTTAGAGCAGAATTTTTGGTCAAGTTATGAAGTCAATAAGTAGTACGAAGATCAATGAAATGGGGTCTGATGGTCAATGAATAGAAGGGAAGAAATATCGAAGTAACTAGCATGGCTTTGGGTCTTTTTTTAGGGCTGAAGTTGTCCATACATGTAAGGAATATTTGTTATCCAAACTGCAGAAAGAAGTTGAAGTATAACAATAATATTTGAGGACAAATAAAGAGAAGATAAGGGTGTATCTCTAGCCGAGTTACCGAGGAAAGGAACTCCCTCTAAAGAAAAGGGAATCAAGTCATAAATGGATGGTATTATGAATGAATTAGGGTTTCTGAATTAGGGTCAACAATTTCAGACCTAATTCAAGGAGGTCAAAAATCTGAAGGAGAAGGAAGCTAAAGCTAAAGAGGAGTCGAGAGGAAGGAAGGAGCAGAAGGTTGACTACCGTTGACTAAGGATCTCATCAAGGGAACTTGTGTCATTGTCTTAGAGTGGAAAATAGGTCAAGGGTCTTGGTCTTGTTATTCGTCGACTATAATATCTATAAGAAGAATAATTTGTTCGGGTTTTCCTCTCAAGAAGGAGAGGTTTGGCTATGGCTAATAGCCTATATTATTTTTCTCTTGTCTCTTATGGTTTATGCATTAGTAGTTGTTTGATGAAGAAAACATTATAATAACATTAGCAAGTGAAGATCCTAAACTAAGAAAGTAAAAAGCCTTCACAAGAAGTTATCATAAGAAGAGAAATCACCTAATACTTGATGCCCTAGATTTATCAACAAGAGAAACCACCGATTATGTCAATGGATCTCAAGGTACTGCACTAAAATTCTTATGGTGTGAATGAATGATTTGAAGTCGAACACCACACAGAATATTTCGATCGAATTCCAATGATGAAAACTTGTCATCGAGAGCGAGGATACTTTCTATTGATGTATGCAAGCTCCAAGGTACTGAATGAAGAGTTTAAGTCAACTCCTTGGATAATGAGTTGATGTTGACAAGAAGTGATCCATCATAGGAGGGTCTCGATGTATCCCCCATCAACGACATGAAATCGAGTATCACGATTTGAGAGAGAATCATGTTGACGTGGAACTGGTTCAAGAATGAAAAACATTAATGTAGGCCTAAGAGTATATTAGCAGAGATACACTAAAGGGCTTCTCTTGAATATATCAGCAACACTAAATGGATTTGGAAGCATTTACCCAAAACCAAAAATGGAGGCTTTGGAATGGTACGATGAACCAAAATACAAGCATATTTCCCAACCCAACAACCATAGAGATGAAGTAGAAGAGTTTCATGTTCAAGAGTGATCATTTCCATTAATAGTTGGAGTATCCCATTTTCCCAATTTCCCCAACCATTGTGGTCAGTATTTGTTTATTTTTTACAAGCTTTAGGAGGATAACATATGCTTGATCGATATTCATCCTTCAAATGAATCCCTTTGAGTATATTTAATGAACCCAAAGAAGGAGTGGTTCGGTCTTGTCATGTTCGACAAGTCCATTGCTATTTTTTGTTTTTACGAGTCCATGGAAGGTATAAACCAACTCATCTTTTATGTTTAGAGATTTTGAAAAATATGCTAAACAAAAACTCCAAAGGTTCATTTTCGTAAATAATATCTTGAGCTCGAAAAGGCAGAAAATGATACTCAAGAGAACCTCTTAGCCATGTTCGACTAAGGTATTCTATTTTTGTAAATAGTCTATCATTTTCTGTAAAAGGGTTAAACTTATACTGAGGAGACATATTTTCATTTACTTTAACGAGTTCGAAAAGACAAGTGCTCGACAATATTTTCATGTTTAGGGAGTCTAAAAAGCACTGAAAGAAGACTCCTCTTGGAGGGACGAGTGGCATAAAGGGTAGAAACTGGTTCTGGTCATGATGTAACTGATCAAAACATATAGAGGCTAATAGTTGGTTGGCTAATAAGGCCACTCATCACAACAGTTCCTCGGGAAAGGGTAAAAAAACCAAGTGAAAACGTATGATCGGCCAAGCAAATGGTGACAATGGAATTATAAAACCAAGGCTCATCTAGCATAAACAGGATGATAAAAATGGAAATCATAAAAGGTAAAGTATGGGATAGGTTTCATTTTTATACAATCTTGAAGCGTTGGAAACTATGCTTGAGAGTGGTTTCATGTTTACACAAGCTTGAATAGTGAAAAACTATGCTTGAGATAAGTTTTCATGTCCCCAACATAATGAATCAATTCTAGGAACATGCCCCCCAAGCTTCATTTCATTCACCAAAGTAGACTATTGGTTACTAACAAGTGGATGGAATGAAGGTTCATTTACGAGATCAAGTGAAATGCTCGATTGAGAATTTACAAGATGTAATCAAAGACTTGAATTGGAAAGGGATCTGTTTTATTTTTTAATGAGCTTGGTGACAAGAAAAGAACTATGCTCAAAATATCTTATTTCATTTTTTAATGAGCTTGACACAGGAAAAGAACTATGTTCAAAAGAGATTGTTTCATTTTTTAATGAGCTTGACACAAGAAAAGGAACTTTGCTCGGACACCTTGTTTCATTTTTTAACGAGCTTGACACAAGAAAAGGAACTTTACTTAGACACCTTGTTTCATTTTTTACTGAGCTTGACACAAGAAAAGAAACTTTTCTCGAACAACTTATTTCATTTTTTAACGAGCTTGATAGAAGACAAGGAACTCTTCTCATGATACCTTGTTCCATTTTTTAACGAGCTTGACACAAGATAAGGAACTATGCTCTTGGAACCTTGATCATGACATCCAAGAGGCCATGGATTCCAATAGGTTCTCATCAGATGGGAGAAAAATGCTTCGGAAGGGATACATATCAAGGGATCCAATGGAAATATCAGGATCCAATTCCCCCAAAAAATGATTCACCATATCACATATTTTATCTAGGTCAAAATAAGTTGAGAAAATAGTGAAAGGCTCATCTTAATTAGTAAGTACGCACATGGTACAAGTTTCCACATAATTGAATTGTGGCAGGGGAGATACCACTTGCATATAAGGACCATTTATGAAAGTTAGTTGATTGGAATTCAAATTAGGACCAACGAATGAAAGTTGGTCAATGGTCACGATTCTTCCTTGGTGTGAGAAACACATCACATGAAAGAGTGAAGAGATAAGAGCACCCATGACATAAATGTAGTCACTCCCAAGGAGTAAATTAAAATTCAAAGGGCCTTGGACTACCATCACATAGATATAGATGGTATTTCATCCCAAATTAATAGGAAACTTAGGAAGGATCCCTAATGGTTGATTAGTTCCTCTGTTAAAGGCCAACATATCCTGGGTAACGAGCACAAGTTGGGGAGAACCTAACTCTTTCCAAGTAGTTGAGGATAAAATACTAATAAATGTGCCTTCATCTATGTTTGTGCTGGGTACGGGCATATTATTAACATGTATTATAATATGGAAGGGCACATAAGAAGGAAGACGATACCCTGTCAGTCAACTCCAATCAAAGGAAGTGACCATATTAATTGGAGGGGGTATCGTGGGAATGAGATGATTTCCCCCTTGTGCCATGGTAATGGAGGAATTCTCCCATGTGCTATGGGAATGGGGAGATTTCCCCCATGTGTGATTAGAACGGGAGGATTTCCCCCCATTTCATTGGAACCTGAATAAACGAGAAGAACATGAGCGGTATGAACTTCACTCTCTACGGGAAAGGTAAAATAAAATTAAGGTGGAATGGATTCAACAATATTCTCAACCAATGATTGGTTGGGAATAGACTCATGGGATTCACGTTCAGAGAGAGTGGGATTGATTGGATTAAGATTCTGATCAATCACTTCATCAACTACTGGAGGATTAGGGAAACCTTCTGGTAACCAGCTGAAAGTCATGGTTGAGAAGTCGTAAGGTTTTCAAACACTTTTTAGGCTTCATCCATATAAGGAAAAAGGTGAATAGGATGATTCCCTTCTCATAACCTACATGGAAACTTGACTTTACCCTTTTTTCTGTGGATATTATGATCACTAGTTGGTGTTTTGTCACCAACATGATCTCCAGAAGCTGACAAAAAAGGCTCATGTGAGCCTGGTGGACCACACTTCTAATATATGTGGAATACCAGGACAATCTCTAAGAAGATGGTCACCCTTACATAATTTTCAAGGGAATTTAAATTTGTGGGGTTGATTGGAAGGTTTCTCCATACTAGTTGGAATGGTAGCAATGGTTGCTTGGTTTCCCCTTTGGTTATTTTGCTTCTTATTAATCTTCCTTTTCTTCTTCTTCTTATCCACTTGGTTACTATATTTGAGGGTTTCACTAGACGAATAGGAAGAAGAGGAAGAAGACCGAACATGCGAAGAAGGAAAAGGGTCAATGTTAGGATCAAATTGTTCAGGTGGAGGAGAACTGGGTTGAGGAGAAGTTTGGACATTCAGAACCATAGGGTTCGAAAACAACCAAACTGGTAAACCAATGGTAAATCCAGGAAGGGACAATGTTGCCATATAAGGAGCACCAATATTTTCGAAAGAAGGAAAAGGACGAGGATTCCCATCAAAGGGATTTCCTTGATTGGTAGACTATGGAACTATTTCCATCAGTCTCAACCTAAGATCCACTAAGGAGATGTCCCATGGTAAGGATGTTGTTCCGTGGTCAATTAATTTATTTTATAAATTAACAACACAAATAAATTAAAAAAGGGTAGCTAGAAAAAATGGTTTATCAAGAAACTGTGAATTGTAATATACCACCGTGGAGAACTAAGGATTTACATATGGGTAGACAATATCCTCGAATTTTGTGTTCAGTATATTACAATATACAAGGTGGTCGACTCGGTTACCTATGGTGAGGATAAAAACCTATGGTGGACTTCCAAAATATACTTGACGGTATGTGGAAGTGCAGTCTGTGTTAGTGTTTTCTAATGTGTAACCATACGATGACAGTGTTCCCATATACTTATCATGTGTGGAGTGCCATCAAATATACCCAAAGGTACGCAGAGAACGGTATGATATACTTATGTATGTGGAACGAGATATCACCCCTAGAATGCAATGCTGGAAAAAAAACGACAACTCCTATGTTTATTGACACCATAACATATCTCTAGCCTAGACCTCTAGATGTCTGTGTTAATGTTTCAAATGCTCCTAAAGATTGATTCAGTAAATTTTAAATTTTATCATGGATTAATTTTTGGTTTTCAAGGCTCACCATGAATTTCACTTGAATATCCTAAAACTGCAATCTAGCATGATGAAATGAAACTTTTCTTTTCACTGAAAATCTATGGATGGGAGGGAATAGAACAAAGAGTATGCAACATAAAAGATGTAATAGAAAAGATTGTTAATCAATTCCCCTCATACAATCGTTCCTAATTCCAATTTCACACACAAAACCCTAAATGAAATACATGAGGCATAAGTATTTTCTTTTCAATTCCACTTAATTTTCAGCTGAAAACTAAGATATTTTCCTAATCACTGATAAAATAAAATATTTAGAACGATGAAAGAAACACCAATTCCTTCAAGAAATCAGTTTGTTAACGACCTAATTGACAAGAAAAAAAGGAAAATCTAAAGAAATTATTATCAAGGCATTCAAAACCAAAATAAAACAAGATGAAGGCTTCTGAGAGACCAAGACACACTCAGGGACACAAGGAGGACCAACTGGAACAATGTTAATAAAATAGAAAACCATGAAAAGTAATGTTTTTACACGAAATAAGGGTTAGCAAAGGTACAGATGGGCTACCAGTGCTCTACAATGCAAGTGTAAAGAAGGCCAAGGAGCACTGCAACACTCTGTCTCCAGACCAAGGGGAGCGTTGATTAAGGTAAAGGCCAAGTTCCAACATAAAAAATAAAATTAAGCTCAGTTAAAGGTCTTCCTAGGGCCTATCAGACTAAGTGAGGCAATGGAGGTCTGTTGAATAGGTGAAACATGTAATAAGGACAAGGAAACCACTAAGGGAAAGAAACAATCCCCAGTGGAGTTAGCAAAATTTTATGAAAAATTTACGACTGTGAACATAAGTATCATCGCTAGACCTAGTGGAATGGTCTAAAACAATAGAAAGCAAAGAATGTAAAGTTTCCCTTAGAGAAATTGAAGAATGGAAAGAGACTTACTTGGAATCAGTCACAAGCTTTACTCTCCTCAGCTTGTAATCTCCAATGTAGCTCTGATTGCTATAATTAGAACATGCACATACAATCATAACAAGCCAAAGATATATGACATATATGTTGCATTATCCAATTAATTTATTCAATGGATCAACAAAGCATTGAAACATAGGAATGTAAACATAACATAACATATATGGGAAAATAGTATACTCTTTGTATTAACATGAATAGGAGAGAGTTTACAACCAATAATAGTAGTTGATCTTGTAGAGATATCCCCAAGTTGACTTGTCCTTCCTCGTCACAAAGCACACCTCAATGTAAACCTAATGCATAAGGATGATGACTCTCTTTTATTCAAGGCAACAACATGAGGGCATGACCAGTCTCCAAAAGCCAACCTTGATGTTGTAGATGGTTGTGAATTTATAGGAGAGTGTGGTAGTTTATGATTTATTATCCATTTACCAATCTAGGCTTGAGATCCAATTTTGATGGGAGGATGATCTCAAGGGATAAGAGGTGAAATCTCCAAGGTAGGATTAAATAGGATTCATAGTTCTTATCCAAGGTAAATAGTTGAAACAACTCCTGGAAGCTTCGAGATTCTCTTTTTCCCTGAATTTATAGAATTAGTGCACCCCCAACAAGGGAAAACCTATTTTTGATCAATGCATGTGCAGAATGGAGCAATTTACTACTGAATGCAGGTCCCTAAAGGGTCAGGGTGCGATGGGCCTTAAAAACACTGTTTTGAAGTAGCCATACTCAGAAACTCGGGGATTTGGAAGAGTAATGCTTAAATATTTGTGTAGGGATGATGACAAGGTGTTCATGGATGTTGATTGATACCGTTTGTAGTCCTATTAACCAGATGAGACAAAATGGCCCATAACACTAGGGAGGCCGAAATTTTGGGCAAACTTGAGAAGGTCAAAGTTTTGACTTGACTTGACTTGAGGTTTGTGGACCATGTTTGACCAATAGCTTGACCATTTTAACGTCATAGTTGACAAGCATGATTAGATGTATCTCTTGTTGAATTGAAGAATTTCTCTAAGAAAAATGTTACTAGGTTTTTCCCCAAATGGGTTTCCCTAGGGTAAATATTGTGTTCTCATTGTGCATTGTAATCTCTATTGTCTTTATGGTTTATGGTTGAATTTTCGAAAGTGTAATTGCTTAATGATAAACCATAATTGTTAAAACAATATATATATAATTAGAAGTAATTACCCAATATTTTAAAATTTTTGCTTGTATCTATTTCACTTGAATCAACTTGCTATCAGAGATTTGGTGATGAAAAGGACATAGAGATCACTCTTGAAGAAGTTTTGGTAAGAGATGACTCTTTAATAAGACCTATATCTGCAATATACTTGTGTATTTGTGATCATGAGTTCCTCTATGAAGACTGAGAACAAATTAGAAGGAGCTTCAAACCTTAGGACTTGGAAAACAAGGATTGATCTTCTCCTTGCAAAAGAAGGTCGCTTAGGCATTGTGAAAGGCAAGGTAACTGAACCATAAAAATATGAAGAGAAAGCAAAGTTTGAGAAGGATGATATCATAGTTATGAGTATCATTGTGGACTCTATAAAAGCTCACTCGATTCCTTCTGTTTCTAGCCATCAATCCTCAAAGCAAGTGTATGATTCCCTAATCAGTTTGTTCACTATCAACAATATTGGTCAAGCTATGATTTTGAAGAATGAACTTCATGGTGTTCAAATGATAAGGAATGATACAATAACCTCATATTTCAAGAAGATATCTCAACTAAAATATCAGCTTGAAGAAATTGATGAAGTCATTTCTGATAAGGAATTAGTGACTACAACACTTAATGGTCTACTGGATTCATGGAACTCATTCACATTAGGTATATGTGCTAGAAAGGAATTTCCAAAGTTTGAAGAGCTATGGAAAAAATTTACTTAATAATAATCAAGGATCATATCAAAAGGAAAGATTCAAATAATAGATGAAGGTGATTCTCAAGCATATGCAGCACGTTTCAAGAAGGGTGAAGGAAAAAAGAAGTGTGGTTTACAAAGAAGAAATGAAGGAATAAGACATGAAGGTAGAATAAATGCTCCTAAAGGAAGAGAGACATGTCAAAAGTTCAATGTTATCATTCTCATAATTTTAGTCATTATAGAAGCGATTTTCCTAAAGGATCGAATGATAGAAATAGAAAAGGAAAGAAACATGCTACCACAGTAGATATTGAAGAACTTCCAAATAAACCCAAGAATGAAGATCGAGGTAGTAAATAATTTTTCTATTTCTCTTCTCTTACTGGCTTTGTTGCAGATAGTGAAGATTTTTGGCTAATTGATAGTGGTGTCTTAAGGCACATGATGAGAGATCGTGACAACCTCACAAATCTAGTGGAAAGAATATTATTACAAAAAGTGTAGATTGGAGATAATAACGATTATGCAGTTAAAGGCATTGGGAATACATCCATTGAGCTAGAATTAGGTGACAATGTTCATCTTAGCAACATATTATATGTACCAGGTTTTAAGAATAATTTCGTTTCTATTTCTTTCTTGGAAAACAAAGGAGATAGAGTAGCATTTGTTGATGTAAAAGTTATTGTTTTTCCCAAAGGCTCTAGCATAGATTCGACTAGAGGAAATGGACTTCATGAAGGAAGGTTTAATATAATTTTGAAACAACCTACTCGAGAACTTGTACATAATGATATTAATCCATGTGAAATTTGGCATAGAATATATGCTCATCTCCACTAGAAAGCCTTGCATAACTTAAAATAGATGGTTTCAGGTGTTCTAGATTTGTAGGAAGAACATGAAGGAGTATGTAAAGGATGTGCACTTGGGACGAACATAAAGAAGCCTTCTTCCAAGAAGAAAAAGTAGATCCAAGGAAGTTTTGGACCTATTCCATTCTGATGTAGGTGGTCCAATACTAGTAAACTATATTGGAGGATCTTTGTACTATGTAACATTCATTGATGACTTCTCTCATAAGATATGGATTTACTTTACGAAAAAAAAAAGAAAAAAAAATGAATTGTTTGATAAGTTCCATGAATTCAAAGCTAAAGTTGAAAACTTGAAGGGAAAGAAGATCAAGATCTTGAGGTATGATAATGGAGGAGAATATATCTTTGACAAGTTCCATGAATTCAAAGTTGAAGTCGAAAACTTGAAGGGAAATAATACCAATATTTTGAGGTCTAATAATGGAGGAGAATATACATCCAAGGATCTCCTCACCTTTTGCAAAGAATTTGGGATTAAGAGGGAGTTGATAGTCCCTTATAATCCACAACAAAATGGATTTGTTGAAAGAAATAATAGAACCATTAAAGAAGCCATCAAGGCAATGATTCATGATCAAGACCTACCTATGTTTCTATTGAGTGAAGCATCGGTGATAGTTGTATACATTCAAAATAGAATTCCTCATAAAATTATTATGAAAACAGCTCACAAAATAGAAGAAAATATATATCAACGACTTAAAAAGTAGCCTCTACGAGGGGGAAACCTAATTTACATTACATAAATTAAAAATACTTGGATGATACAATTTATAAGACCTCCTTGGTATAAGTAAGAGTCTAAGGGGTCACAATATAATTAGATCCTACATAACAATAATAATTTAAGGTCACAACAATAACAATAGTGGGATTATTTTTAGAAAATTATATTTTATAGAGCAATGCAACACATAAAATATGTAAAAACACAAACACATAGAACATATAAAACCAGAGAGACATAGATATACGTGGTTCACCTAGTTTGGGCTACGTCCACCCCGAAAAGCAAGTCCTTCCTTTCTATTATCCAGCAAAATGAAGAGATACAATTTACAACAGATCCACTGTAATATCCTATTTCCTCTCTCACAGTCTCCCTATCTGTTTCTCTCTCTCAGAATACACATGAAATACATAGAGGCAATAAAATACCCTCATACAAAATGAGGGGTTGAATTCAAGGGCGAAAAACCATAAATTAAACATAACTTTTACCGTCAGATCATGCGTCTAATGAACAACCTAGATTGACTAGAAATTAGAATACTTTTACAAGGCAATTTTACATCTATTTTTAGCTTCGGGAACGGTGCCCCTTGGACCCCCCAGACAGTGTACGATTATAGGCGGGCATTGCCGCCCTATTAAGAACAGGGGTCCAATGCTGTGATACAAAATAAAAAAGATAATCAAGCTCCACACCCAACAATATCCCACTTGGAGACTGATTATAGAAACTACACTGCTACTTCATTTGCTGGACAATTAATCCACTTTGGACCTGGTTGTTTCTCATCTTCATCATCATACTTGAAGACCAATTGAAACTGAGCATAATCTTAGTTTCTCTCTGGTTACAACTTTTGTTAGCATATCTGCAGGATTCTGGCTAGTGTGTATCTTTTCCAGCTTCAACCGTCCATCTTCCAACATTGACCTTATGAAATGGTACTTGAGCTGTATGTGTTTAGTCCTGGAATGAAATGCTGAGTTCTTTGCAAGATGAATGGAACTTTGGCTATCACTGTATAACGTGTCCATATCATGCTTCTTACCCAATTCATCATAAACCTTTGTAACCAAATCATTACTTTACTAGCCTTTGTAGCAGCAACATACTTTGCTTCTGTTGTTGAAAGTGCAACAACACTTTGGATTTTTGAAACCCAACTGATAGTTGTTCCACCTACAGTAAAGACATACCCTGTAGTGCTCCTCTTGTTATCTCTGTCGCCTGCCATATCTGTATCAAAATATCCCTGTAGAGAAATGTTTGAACCACCAAAGCATAATGCTTGATTTGTGGTACCTCTCAAGTATCTGAGAATCCATTTCACTGCCACCCAATGTTCTTTTCCTGTATTGTTCATGTACCTGCTTACAACTCCCACTGCATGTGCAATATCAGGCCTTGTGCAGACCATTGCATACATTAAGCTTTCAACTGCTGATGCATATGGAACTTTAGACATATAATCCATTTCTTCTTGGGTCTTGGGGCACATCTCTTACTAAGTTTGAAATGGATAGCAAAAGGTGTACTAACTGGTTTTTCATTCTGCATATTAAATATTTTCAACACCTTTTGTATGTACTCATTCTGAGACAATGTTAATTTGCGATTTTTCATGTCTCTAGTTATTCTCATACTAAGGATTTGTTTTGCAGCTCCCAAATCCTTCATTGCAAATGAATTTTCCAATTTTATTTTGAGCACATTTATTTCCTGCATGTTAGAACCTATAAAAAGCATGTCATAACAATAACAATATAATATAGCTGCCATCATTTTTCTTTTTCAGATAAACACAATGATCATAGTGACATCTAGTATAACCTTGTTCAGACATAAACCTGTCAAATTTTAGATACCACTGCCTTGGAGCCTGTTTTAAGCCATACAAGCTCTTCTTTAACATGCATACTAATTTTTCTTTGCCTTTGACCTCATATCCTTCTGATTTCTGCATATAGATCTCTTCCTCCAAATATCCATGGAGAAATGTTGTCTTTACATCTAACTGTTCAAGATGCAAATCTTCCGCTGCTACAAGACTTAAAATAGTTCTTATTGAAGTCATCTTAACAACATGAGAAAATATTTCATCAAAATCAATACCTTTCTTCTGTGCAAACCCCTTCACCACAAGTCTAGCTTTGTACCGATGTTTTCCTCCATCTTCTTCTTTCAGCCTGTAAACCTATTTATTCTACAATGTTGTTTTACCTGTAGGAAACCTGACTAAGTCCCAAGTCTAGTTCTGTATTAAGGAGTCCATATCTTCTTTCATGGCTAGCTCCCACTTCTTCCTGGTTTCTGCTAGTCATCAATATTTTTCACTATCTTTAGATGACTATAGAATGGTTATAGTTTTCTGAAAACAATATTCCTTGAATATCTTGAGTTTCATAAATCTCACTACCTTCATTATCCTTATAAACCTATTTTCACTATTCCTCAGTTGGTCTTCTCAAAGTCACCTTGTTGCTCTTAAAAGGCTCCTTATGGGCTTGTACCTCTCATTTTCATCCTTCTTTTCTACATAAGACCTCATTTCCCAATTTTCCCTTGTCAATAAACTCCACCCTCCCTCTAGGGTTTCTTGTTGCTAACGCATTCCCATGTCTCTTTGGGCATAATAACCTATAACAATACTCTGTTTTCACTTGAAAATCTCCAGGTCAAATTTCAGTCAAAATCAGGTCAAAGGACACCCCCATTAGTTCATTGGGGTTTTACATTTTTTAAGGTTATCCTTGGATGTTTCAGGCACTACTTTTTCCTTTGCTAGAATCTGAATCAGATGTAATAGAATGTCAGGACATGGTTATTCAAGAAAGACCTAAAATTTTCAAGGAGGATTATCTCCTCAATTCAGAACCTGCAAGTGAGAAAAATGGACAAAGTTTGGCACTTCTGTAGAAGTGTTGGAAGATTTATCAGTAGAAGGTACTGATGGTGCAGACTGTCTACTCCTGAATGAAAACAATTTATAGCAAGGGAAAGAGGAAAAACTTTGTCTTGTAGATGAATAGGGTTTGTAAACTTGTTAGTCCACTTGAGTGCCAAAGTAGTGATTATTTACAGGAAAATGACATGAAGAAAGCGCACAAGGCCAAGCATGAAGAAAGTCCATCATAAAATATTAATGGAATATGGAAAAAAGGTAAGGTGAACTGGACAAAAATGAATGAACTTGAAAGGGCTATAGAGAACTTAGAAGACAACACTGATGATTTTTGTAAAAAACTGCAGACACTTAGGGTGTTGTGGAGGTAAATCCCCTCTGCGGACAGAAGCGATCCCTGCTAGCCCAGACCGGGTCTAGCAACAATCATTCACGCTATAGCGCAGGTTCCTAATTGCAAATAAACCAACTAGCGATGAAGGCTTACCTGGAATCCAACGCTGTTGCTTGTAGAAGAGGTAGCGCTCCCGTTCCTTAGCCCTGGCAGATCACAATCCTCACGATCTTCGTGATCGGACACCTGCACACGCAAGAAACAAAACAAACGCAAGCGTAAAATCTAGTATATGCAACTATATGTTAGTCAGAGAAGACATAACTCAACATCATAATCAACAACAAGAGTGGAACCATAACCAATAGTCGCATATCATTAATCAATCAAAGAAGAATACAACCATAGCCCTGACGCTGAATTCTCCTTCGGAGGGTCGCCAGCGGAACACGTCTCGAAAAAGCTTGTCAGGGATGAGACAAACGTCTCTCCTCGGATGTCTCGACAATGATCTCCTTGCTTGGATTTGGCCTTAAGGGAATGAATCAAGGCTCTTGCAGCATTAGGCTCTTGGGAACTTGGAGACTCGCTATTCAGCTATTCAGCCATTCAGCCTTTTAGCCATTCAACCTTTCAGTCATTCAGCCTTTCAGCCCCTTCATCAATGGATGAAGGCTATATTTATAGAGGAGAGGAGGAGGTTGGGATCCCTACAATAGTGGAAGGGAGGCCTTATCATTTGGGAGGTTCCCCATATGGTGGAAACAAGAGGCCAAAGGAGGAAGGCTGTGGTTATTCAGTCGAAACCACTCCTGATGACTCATTCACGAAGTTGTTGTAATCGAAACTTCGCCTGTTTTTTTAAAAAAATATTCAAAAGCATATTGGCATGGGTGCTTAACTGGGACAGAGCGCCAATTGGCGCGGGCTCAGTGTTAATTTTCCTCATTGGCACGAGTTCATAACGGGCTACCCGCGCCAAGACAAAAACAGGTGTTTTTAGAGGTCTGCTTAGGAAATGATCAACAAAAGGAATGTTGTCCTCATGGAAAGGGATGCAATGATGGTATTTGCAAGGCATGACACTGCTTATTGGTCACATAAACGACCCTCCAATGGGCGAGATGGGGATTGCGAGGCTGTGACAAATTCTTTAGCTGTGGCAGTGCCCCTAAAGCATGAGCCGAAAAGAGAAATTGAAATACTTTCTGGCTTGATGTCAATGAAAACACCATAGTGGAAAACACCAACGTAAAGTACAGCCATTATCTAGGATACATGATATATATAGTATCGTGTAATCATCCATAATAAGTATACAATAATCCAGATCCAAGGTATGAACCTAGCCATCGATTGAGGATCGATAAATAAAACTAAGGTATGGTGTGACCATCCAAACATTGAGTCATGTAACCAATCATAATAATCCACGAAATGCAGGTGGATTCTAAGCAGTGAAATCAGTCTTACCATCTCGACCGAACAAAGTACAATCAACATGCGAATATGAAATTTGAAGTGGTTGTATGCAATTTAATAAATACGATTACTGACCAATAATGAAAATTTGATATGATGCAAGAAGCTCTCACATAATAATGAAAATGGTCTTCAAGTTACTATAGGTACAATCTACGACATGTGAATCAATGAGCTGGCGTCAAACACTCGTAGAATCACTCGATCGGAGGCCAATAATGAGAACCTCACGTCGAACGCGAAGAACCTGCCATTGAGGCATGCAGGCTCCAAGGTACCAGAAGGGAGTCTCTAGATCAGCTTCCTGGATAATGAGCTGAAGTCGACAGGAAGTGACCTTGATCGAAGGTGGGCCATAGTGTTTCCCACATCATCGACGTGAGACAGAGGAACATAATGTATTTGTGAATCAGGATCAGATGAGAATCAGAGGAAGGTTGATAATTGCGGAGGTCAACTTCTCTTGAACATATGGCAGCACGACAGTGAGTTTGGCAGTAATTGACATCGACAGAGCAGAGGTCATGATGACGAGACAAAGAGCCGATGACAGGTCAAAAGGGATCACCCAAACCCACGGAGGCAAGTGGAAAACGAGATGAGATGTCCCCAACCCGACACGAATGCAAACAAGTTCCATGTTCAAGAGCGACATACTGCCGACACGACAATGATTTGGTTCCTTTTTCCCCACCATTTCTGGCGAGTACCTCTTTATTTTTACACAAGCTTGAAGAGGATACCATATGCTTGTCATATAAATCCATCCTTCGGACGAATCCATCCTAGTAGATTTAACGAGCCCTAGGAAGGAGAAACTTGAATATCGTCATTTCGACTGAATCCAATGTCATCAGGGTTTAACGAGTCTGACAAAGGAAGAACTCGACGTCTTTTCATATTTAGAGAGTTTGAAAAGACAGCAGAAAAGTAAACTCCAACGGTCCCTTTTCGTAAATAGTTTCTCAGACCCGAAAAGGTAGAAAACAATATCTGAGAAAACCTCCTAGTCGCAATAGGCTAGGGTATTCCTTTTTCGTAAATAATCTATCCCAGCCCGAAAAAGGGGTAAATGTATATTGGGTAGATGTCGTTTTGGGGCCACTTTAATGAGATCGAAATGACAAGGGCCTCAGCAATCTTTCAATGTTTAGAGAGTCAGAAAAGAGCTGAAAGATGACTCCTCCTGGAGGAACGAGTGGTATAAAGGGTAGCAACTGGTTCCGGTAATGTTGGAACTGCTCAAAACAAGTAAAAGGTCAAGAGGCTGGCTAACAAGACCACTCATCGCAGCAGTTCCTTAGGAATGGGTAAAACAACCAAGTGAAGGCATATAATCTGCCAAGAAGATAATGACGATGGAGTGAGAAAACCAAGGTTCATCTGGAAAAAACAGGCTGATAAAATGACAATCACAAGAGGTAAAATGGGAAAGGTTTCATTTTTACACAAGCTTGAAATCAGAAAACTCTGCTTGAAGTTGGTTTCATTTTTACACAAGCTTGAAACAAAGATAAAATATGCTTGAAACCAGTTTCATTTTTACACAAGCTTGAAACGGAAACAAACTATGCTTGAAAAAGTAAGCATGCCCCCAACATGGTGTCTCAATTCGAGGTACATGCCCCCAAGCTTCAGTCCATGCACCTGAGTAAACAGATGGAGGGAGTGAAGGTTCAAGTTACGAGATCTAAGAAAGACTCGATTGGAATTTTATGAGATCTGATCAAAGACTCAAATTGAACAAGAATGTGTTTCATTGTTTTAACGAGGTTGACACATTAAAATAACTATCCTCAGGACACCTTGTTTCATGGTTTAAGGAGCTTGGCACAAGACAAGGAACTCTGCTTCGACAACCTTGTTTCATTTTTTAAGGAGCTTGACACAAGAAAACGAATTGTGCTCCGACGACCTTGTTTCATTTTTTAAGGAGCTTGACACAAGACAAGGAACTCTGCTCCAACAAATTTGTTTCATTTTTTAAGGAGCTTGACACAAGACAAGGAACTCTGCTCCAGCAACCTTGTTTCATTTTTTAAGGAGCTTGACACAGGAAAAGAACCATGCTTCGACCAGCTTGTTTAATTTTTTAAGGAGCTTGACACAAGAAAAGAAACTGTGCTCCGACAACCTTGTTTCATTTTTTAAGGAGCTTGACACAAGACACGGAACTCTGCTCCGACCGACCTCATCATAATTAAAAATAAGTCATCGCTTCCAAGAGTTCCACTCCCGATGGAAGGAAAACATCCTGGAAGTCAGGACCCAATGCCCCCAGCACTTGATGCACAACAGCACTATCACTGAGTACAGGCATGGGGTAGGTAGCCACATAGTTGACCTGCGGTAGGGCAGATACAACGGGAGGATAAAAACCAGGAAGGGATGATGGCGAGCCAGTTGCCACATCGGGACCAAAGAACGAAAGCTGATCAATGGTCATGATCCGTCCTTCATGCGGAAAACAAACCACATGAAAAAGGGAGGAGATAAGCGCTCCCATGGCATAGGTGTAATCGCGCCCCAGGAGCAGATTGAAATCCAAGGGGCCTGGAACAACCATCACGTCCATATGGACAGTTTTTCCTCCCAAAGTAACAGGTAACCTTGGAAGGATCCCTATTGGTTTACTCGTCCTTCTGTTAAACGCCAACAAATTCTGCGTAACAGGCACAAGCAGCGGCGAACCGAAAGCTTGCCAGGTAGTTGAGGATAAAATACTAACAGACGCGCCTTCATCTATAATGGTGCTGGGTACGACCAAGGCAAAAGTCTGTACTGTGATCTTGAAAGGCACATAAGACGGAAGGCGGTATCCTGCAAATCGATTCCAATCAAAGGAAGCGACCAAACTACTCGGAGGGGCTACCATTAAACCGAGATGGTCTTCCCCTGGTGTTACAGAAGAAGAAGGAGCATCCTCCATGACCTCCATCTCGAAGGCGGGAGGTGTTGGCAATATGATGTAGAGTGTTGTCCTTGATGGCAACCCACTTGATAGTGTGTTGTCCTTGAATGGCAACCCACTTGATGAAGATGATGGCAACCTAATTGATGAAGTTATGCTTGATAGAATATGTCTTGATGAACTTGTTAAATGATGTAAATCTGATGTATCTACAGTGAGTACATAAGGTAATGAAGAAAGGAATTCAGTATGTGCTATATCTATGATGAAAAGAGTATGTCTCAAGGCATACGCGGATTTGTCTAAGACAATTCGCGTATGCACGCGGGAAATGACGTGCCAAGTCGCGTATGGGAAAAAGCGCTCATAAAGTGAAAAACCAGGGGTAAACACCATGGTATTGACCCATTGTATTGAGTAATGATTCGTCTATGTGACCCCGTCCAGGAATACCATCGGAAGTAATGTGGTTTTGGCTCATGGTATTGAAAAAGGGTAAACCTATATAAAGAGAAGAAATTCATTGTGCAAATCATGAGTGTGGGTGCAAGATGTCTGAGCTTGAATGAATGCTTCTCTCTGAAGTATATCTGAATGGAAAGGGTTACAGTTGAATGATAGATCTGATTGCATGATGCACCAATGATGAAGAAGGGTATCTAGATCTGAAATGTACTTGTATTTTCTAGATCTGTTTAGGGGATGATTAGATCTGAGAAGAGGCGAACATCTGTCTGAAGTAAAGGGTAAAATCTGAGTAATGTATCTATTCTAAAGAATTGCAATGACCTAAATGTCTGAAGAACCATACGCTAGTTCGTCGCAGAAGAAGCGCGTATATACGTGGCTTTGCTGAAGAGAAAGCGCGTATGCGCAGTGAAATCAGCTCTGTAATTTGTACAGAAGTATATGCGGGTTGATGTGATTGGAAGCGCGTATATACGTGGTATCAGTGAAAGGAAAGCGCGTATGAAAACTAGGGTTTGTTGAAGTTGTGAGATGTCTGATCTGTTCTGCTGTCTTGCTGATATCTGTTTCTGATGTGTCTTTTCTTATCATCTTAATGTTGATGCAGTAGTTCTTTTATTGAGCAAGTTGTTGAATTGATGAATGTTTCCTTAAGCAATTATGGGTTGGATCCGGTGTGAAAATTGATGAAACGTGGTCCACATAAGAGGTCTTTCGAGGTTGTAGCCTTCGATCCGGGGTTGTGGCTCCCTTAGGGAGAGAGGTACAGTAAACGAGATCGAGGGAGTCGTCGCTTGCCTTCAGAGAGAATTTGGTAAACGAGTCGAGAGGTTGGAGCTCCCTTCCGGGGAGAGGCATTTGGTAAAGTAAGCGCTTTACAATTTTTGCGTGTTGTGAAGAAGGAGTCTCTGCTTGACACATTATTGTAAGATGTTTTCTCTATAATAAAATATTTAAGGCTCAGACAATAGCAGCGGTGGTTTTCTCCCGACTTGGGTTTCCACCTAAAATCCTGGTGTTCATGTGTGATTCTTATGTGTGATGGTTTATTCTATTGTTACTACACATGTCTACTGTTATCTAAATATCAAAAGAATGAATGATGAATGGATCTAAGTAAAGGAATATCTGCAAATTTATATCTCTGTGTATATGCGGGTTTTATGAAGAATATCCGCGTGTATACGCTAGTTTTCTTCATAAAAGTAGCATATGGGTTTTGAAGTAAGAAAAGTAAAAAGTTTTGATTAAGTCCTAATACTGATTCACCCCCCCTCTCAGTATTTTTCCCAACAATTGGTTTCAGAGCAGGTCCTTCTGCAAAAGCTTGATCGCTTGAAGGAGATCCGTAGCAATGGGGAGTCTTGAAGGAGTAATGTCTATAAAGCCACCTCTATTCAATGGAAGCAATCTGATATTCTGGAAGGTATGAAAAAAATCATATCTGCAAAGTCTTGGTGCAGAAGTATGGGCAATCGTGGAAGAAGGCTATCAATATTCGGCAAGTATTCCTACTGACGCGGCTGAAAGGAAGAAGTATGAAATCAATTCCAAAGCAGTCAATGTCCTATTAGGAAGCATGTCTGAATCATAATTTGCTAAAGTGATGCAGCTAAAATCAGCAAACGAAATATGGGACAAAATCATTCTGAGCTATGAAGGAGATACAAAGGTAAAAAGTGCAAAACTCTAAACTCTCAGAATTGAATATAAAAATTTAAGGATGCATAGTGATGAAAGTATTTCCAGTTTCTTTTTACGTCTAGATGATATTGTAAATCGAATGAGAAATTTGGGTGAAACCATAGCCGATACTACTCTGGTGGAAAAAGTCTTAAGATCTTTGACTTCAAAATTTGACTCTAAAGTTTCAGCTATTGAAGAAAGGCAAGATATGCAAACTCTTACTATTGTTCAATTACATGGTATCCTAACTGCTTTTGAAATGAGACAAGGAGGTCCTTCTCAAATCAAAGAAGCTGCTTTTAAGGCGTCTGCAAAAGGAAAAAAAAAGGAAGTTGTCAAGGAATCCAGCTATATATCTGAAGAAGAAGAAGAAAATTTTGTGAGAAGACTCCAACTAGGAACCGGAAGATTGAAAGGTAAGCTTCCTTTCAAATGTTTTGATTGTGGAAGAGTTGGTCATTATGCTTCAAAGTGTCCTTATAAAGAAACATCTTCTAAAGGAAAAGAAGTAGCAAGAAGGAATAAGAACCGATCTAGCTCTAAGAAAAGTTACTATACTAATGAAGACAGTGATGGGTCATCTGATAGTGAGGACGAATGTGAAGAAGATCTTAGACTTCTCATGGCATTTGAACAAAGAGAAGAAAAGGATACTTTTGTGGATGCTCTAGAGGACAATGATTTTCTTGAAGAAAACAATCAACTCAAAGTATACCTAGAGGAAAATAAGATCATCATAGAATCACTGAAAAATCAGATTGAAGAAGAAAAGAAGCATAGGGAGAAAGCAGAATGTGAAGTGGTAAGTCTAAGAAAAGAATTGGAGAAAGTTCAGACTCTGAATCTCAGATTTGCTAAAGGATCAGATACCTTAGATGAAATTATCAAGGCTCAACGTTCTCCTCTCATAAAAACAGGTCTTGGATATATTGGAGAATCCTCTCAGGCTTCAGCACCAAACTATCTAAAGGCAGCAACTACTGGTTTACAATATTCTGCCTCTCAACAAGGAAGCAAGGATTATTTACAGGTAAAGTAGGATCATCGCACTTCAAGGAATACTGACAGGAATAACTTTCAAAGGAGCTCCAACCAGCAGGTAAATCCAAATAGAAGATTTCGTGATTACAAAAATGTCTATTTCAATGGACAATGTTTTACATGTCACAATTTTGGTCATAAAGCTGCTCAATGTGTTGCTTACAAAACCATCATGACAAGAGAAGCAAGAAAGAAAAGGTTGGATATTGAACCAAAGAAGAATACCTATAATAAATTTTCTCCTCTTCAAAATGAAGTTGAATGTGCTTATTGCAATAACTTTGGTCATGAAGAATCTGAATGCAGGAGTAAAGTCTAGCCAAAACAGCACTTTCCCTCAAGTTCCAAAGTATGGAAAAAGAAGGAATTACAGGTTGAAAATTGTGGGATAGCATTATTTGCAGAAGGTGAAGAAAATCAATGGTACATTGATAGTGGATGCTCAAGACACATGACAGGTGACAAAAGCAAACTTCTTGCATATAATGCTCTAGAAAAAGAAAAGAAAGTTACATTTGGAAATGATTCTCCTGCTGTAATTAAAGGAAAAGGGTCCGTGTTTCTAAGAGAAAAGGTGAAGGCTAATGATGTCATGTATGTGGATGGATTAAGGCATAATCTGTTAAGTGTAAGTCAAATGTGTGATCAAGGAACTAAAGTTGTCTTTAGTTCAAAAGAATGTGTGGTTCGTGATCTGGATACAGGTAAAACTATTATAAAAGGGAAAAGAACTCCAAGCAACCTGTATATATTGAAGAACTGCAAAGATCAATGTTACTTGAGAAAATCTTCAGAAAATTGGCTATGGCATAGAAGGCTGGGGCATATGAGCTTCTCTCAAATCAACAAATCAAGCAGACTTAAAGCTGTTCGTGGTCTTCCCAATATTACTCTACCAGAAAGTATCATATGCAAATCTTGCCAATTCGGTAAACAGACCAGAGTACAATTTAAGGCCAAGGAAGGTTCATCAAGTAGGCCACTTGAACTCATTCATATAGACATATGTGGACCTATGAAGAAAAAGTCACCACGTGGTGAAGAATATTACATCTTATTTATTGATGATTTCTCTAGAATGTGTTGGATTGGTTTCATTAAACACAAAGATGAAGAATTTGAGAAATTTCAGATCTTCAAAGCACTAGTTGAAAATGAATTAGATCTAAAAATCAAGTGTCTTAGATCTGATCGAGGAGGAGAATATACATCAAATGAATTCCTTGAATTTTGTGAACAAAATGGCATAAAAAGACAGTTCTCTGTAGCTGGCACTCCACAACAAAATGGCGTAGCAGAAAGAATGAATAGAACAATTCAACAAATGGCTAGAGCTATGCTTGATGATTCTGGAACACCTGACACTTTCTGGGGAGAAGCAGCACATACAGCAGCAAACATTCTCAACAAAGCACATGTTCGGGTAAATAGTGATAAAACTCCATATGAACTCTTGTATGGTAATTCTCCCTCTATAAAGCATTTTAGAGTTTTTGGAAGCAAATGCTTTATCAAAAATAATGATGAAAAGCTTGGCAATTTTGAACGTAGAGCAGATAAAGGAATATTTCATGGTTACTCATCTTCAAGCAAAGCATACAAATGTTACAATGAAAGGCTTCGAAAGATTTTTGAATGTATTGATGTTGTTATTGATGAGTCTCCTGCAGCTCCTAAAGAAGAAAATCAAACAACAAAAGAAGATGATGGCAATTCTTGTCCTTCTACATCAAGTAGAAATGATATAGACAATGGATCCAATGAAGAATCTGAAGATGATGTATCTGAAAAAGCTCCATACAGATATGTTCAAAAGAATCATCCTGAATCACAAATTCTAGGAGACAAGGAATCAGGGGTACAAAAAAGAAGGACTCTTGTGGGATCCCCTAGCTATCTGGCACTTCTATCCAAAATTGAACCACATAATGTCAATCAAGCCAGCAAAGATGAATGTTGGATTCAAGCCATGAATGAAGAGCTTGATCAAATTGAAAAGAATCAAACTTGGGAATTGGTACCAAGATCACATGATAAAAATGTCATTGGAACTAAATGGATATTCAAGAACAAGTTAAATGAGAATGGGGATGTTATAAGAAAAAAAGCTAGATTGGTGTGCAAGGGGTATACTCAACAAGAAGGTATAGACTTTGAAGAAACTTTTTCTCCTGTAGCTAGACTTGAAGCCATAAGAATGTTTCTTGCTTTTTCAAGTTTTCAACAAATCAAAGTTTAACAAATGGATGTTAAATCTGCATTTCTCAATGGTGATCTAGAAGAAGAAGTTTATATAGAACAACCAGAAGGATTCATTTTGGGAAATGATGAAAATCTAGTTTGTAGAATTAAAAAGGCTCTATATGGTCTCAAACAAGCACCAAGGGCATGGTATTATTGTCTTGACAAATATCTTCACCAACAAGGATTTTCAAAGGGGTCTGCTGATAGAAACTTATACACAAAAATTGAAAATGATAAACTATTGATTTTGGTTGTATATGTTGATGACATCATTTTTGGAAGTAATGAAGAATCTATGAGTCAGAAATTTGCTTCTGTCATGCAACAAGAATTTGAAATGTCTTTACTTGGGGAACTAACATTATTTCTTGGCTTGCAAATTAAATATTCTGAATGTTATATTCCTATCACGAAGCAAAATATATTAAGCAAATTAGAAGAAGTATGGCATGGAAGAATGCAAAACTGTAAGTACACCAATGATAACCGGATGCGATCTCGGTTCTCATGATGATTCTCCCACGGTGAATCAGCAGTCTGAGAGATCAATGATAGGAAGTCTACTTTATCTCCAGCAGGACTAGACAGGACATTATGCATGCGGTTAGGATTGTTGGATTGGATTTCTCACGACGATTCCAAGCTAATCCAAAAGAGTCTCATCTTCAAGCTGTGCAAAGAATATTCAAATATCTACAAGGAACTCAAGACTTTGGACTATGGTATCCAAAGAATGTTGATCTTACTCTTCATGCATACACTAATGCAGATTGTGTTGGAAGTGTTGATGATCAGAAAAGCACTAGTGGTGGTGCATTCTATATGGGGCCCTGGTTAGTATCTTGGTTTAGCAAGAAGAAAATCTCTATTGCCTTATCTACAGTAGAAGCAGAATATGTGGCTCCCACATCATGTTGCACTCAACTCCTTTGGATGATGCAAACCTTACAAGATTTCCAAATCAAATGTACATCTCCTATCTCCATTATGTGTGATAACAAAAGTGCCATCAGTATCTCAAAGAATCCTGTTATGCATTCAAAGACCAAGCACATTCCCATCAAGTATCACTTCTTACGTGAACAAGTGCTTGAACAAAAGGTGAAGTTGGAATATGTTTCCTCCAAAGAACAAGTTCGATATCTTTACCAAACCTACGCGAGGAAGCATTGAATATCTAAGGCAGAAGGTAGGAGTAGTCTCTACGATCAGAAGAACATTTCTACATTTTAGATCTGAAGATTAAAATTGGATATCACGGGTTTCATGAAAGAAAATGCCGTGATATATCGCGTAGCGTTAATACATAGAAAACCCAGCGTATGAATGTTGCGCGACAATTTTCGGGATCAACATTTCTGGACTGTTTGTGGTGCTGTTTGGTATCTCTGATGAGAAAAAGACAGGTACAGGAAGTACAACTTCAGGGGGAGATAGAGGAATGTGAAAATTTCTATACTTCACTTTCCATACGCGGGTTCTATGAACCAAAGCCGCGTATACACACGAGTTCCAGCAGACACAGTCGCGTATGAATTGATGATAAGAGAATTTATATGATAGCTAAAGATCTGGAGCAGAGGTTCAGGGGGAGCATCAGTCTGACTGCTAATAACTGTATTATTGATTCTGTATCAACTTATTTTTCTGAGCTCTAAATAATGATGATATGATACTTGGTTTCTTATGTTGAAGATCATGGATGAGCCCAGACAGTTACTTGATGAAGAGTATCTGTTGGATGAGATGGAAGTCTTATGATTCAGAGATATGGACAGATCATGCAGAGTTTGTTGCTAATGACTTGCTGATGAAGGTGTTCAGGTTGCACAAGTTAAGGAGGAGCCTTGGCCATATGGAAATGATGCATTGGATGCACAGCTTCAGGGGGAGCATTGGTCTTGATGAGTATAATGCATTGTTAGCATTATGATGATTCTGAAAATGATATCTTTCTTGAGGTCTTTTTGGTATTGGTCATGTTTGTAATTTGATGAAAAGGTCATGTTGAGACCCATGATGTAAAATTGTAATATTCAGTCATGTAAGGACTTGTCAAATTTGTAAACCCACTTGGTTGGGTATTTGAGTCTCATATGTAAATCCACTTGGTTGGATCTTTGATGTAAGTATGAGTCCTTGGTGATAGGAAGGTCATAGAGTCATGTGCTTCATTGAAAAATATGTTTGAAGATTCAGCATGAACTCAGGGGGAGCTTGGTCACTTCAGTGTACATCAGATCTGCAGAACGCTTCCTTCTACAAAAGGAGAAAAACCTTGTGTTGGTTTTGGTCCGCCCTTTGCCCTTGATGTCAAAGGGGGAGAGTGACATGGTGTTTGAATAAAGGAAAAGAATGGTGTCAAATAATGGGGAGAGTGACATGGTGTCATTGTATTCTTAATATCTGTTGTGGTGATCAAACACCATCGTGGTTGCCATCAAGTCCAAAGGGGGAGATTGTTGGCAATATGATGCAGAGTGTTGTCCTTGATGGCAACCCACTTGATAGAGTGTTGTCCTTGAATGGCAACCCACTTGATGAAGATGATGGCAACCTACTTGATGAAGTTGCACTTGATAGAATATGTCTTGATGAACTTGTTAAATGATTTAAATCTGATGTATCTACAGTGAGTACAGAAGGTAATGAAGAAAGGAATTCAGTATGTGCTAGATCTATGATGAAAAGAGTATGTCTCAAGGCATACGCGGATTTGTCTAAGAGAAGTCACGTATGCACGCGGGAAATGACGTGCCAAGTCGCGTATGGGAAAAAACGCTCATAAAGTGAAAAACCAGGGGTAAACACCATGGTATTGACCCATTGTATTGAGTAATGATTCGTCTATGTGACCCCGTCCAGGAATACCATCGGAAGTAATGTGGTTTTGGCTCATGGTATTGAAAAAGGGTAAACCTATATAAAGAGAATAAATTCATTGTGCAAATCATGAGTGTCGGTGCAAGATGTCTGAGCTTGAATGAATACTTCTCTCTGAAGGATATCTGAATGGAAAGGGTTACAGTTGAATGATAGATCTGAATGCATGATGCACCAATGATGAAGAAGGGTATCTAGATCTAAAATGTACTTGTATTTGCTAGATCTGTTTATGGAACGATTAGATCTGAGATAAGGCGAACATCTGTCTGAAGTAAAGGGTAAAATTTGTGTGATGTATCTGTTCTAAATAATTGCAATGACATATATGTCTGAAGAACCATACGCTAGTTCGCCGAAGAGGAAGTGCGTATATACGAGGGTTTGATGAAGTAAAAGCACGTATGGGCAGAGAAATTAGCTCTGTAATATGTATAGAGGTATACGCGGGTTTGTGTGCATGAAGGCGCGTATATACGTGATATCAGTGAAAGGAAAGCGCGTATGATAAACTAGGGTTTGCTGAAGTTGTGAGATGTCTGATCTTTTCTGCTGTCTTGCTGATATCTGTTTCTGATGTGTACTGCTATCTGTTAATGTTGATCTGGGTAGTTCGAATATTGAGCAAGTTGTTGAATTGATGAATGTTCCTTAAGCTTAATTATGGGTTGGATCCAGTGTGAAAATTGATGAAACGTGGTCCATAAGAGGTGCTGAGGGTTGTAGCCTTTAGTCAGGGGGTTGTAGCTCCCTTCCAGGAGAGGCTGGTAAACGAGATCAGGGGGTCGTAGCTCCCTTCCAGGAGAGGCTGGTATACGAGTCAGGGGGTTGGAGCTCCCTTCCCGGAGAGGCTGGTAAACGAGCGCAGGTGGGTGCCTGCGTGCTGGTAGGATTCTGCGCCAGCACATTATTGTAAGATGTTTTCTCTATAATAAAATATTGAAGGCTGAGACAACGACAGCGGTGGTTTTCTCTCGACTTGGGTTTCCACCTAAAATCCTGGTGTTCATGTGTGATGCTTATGTGTAATGGTTTATTCTGTTGTTACTGCACATGTCTACTGTTATCTAAATATCAGAAGAATGAATGATGAATGGATCTAAGTAAAGGAATATCTGCAAATTTAGATCTCTGTGTATACGTGGGTTTTATGAAGAATATCCGCGTGTATACGCTAGTTTGCTTCATAAAAGTAGCGTATGGGTTTTGAAGTAAGAAAAGTAAAAAGTTTTGATTAAGTCCTAAATACTGATTCACCCCCCCTCTCAGTATTTTTTCCAACAGGAGGAGTATCCTCCGGGACCTCCATCACGAGAGGCGGAGGAGAAACTTCTTGAGGTATGGGGATAGAAGAATCTTTCTCCAAGTCCGAGGAATCTGAAGAAACAAGAAGAACCTGAGGGGGATGAGGTCCACTCTCAACGGAAAAGACCTGGTGCACCATAGGTGGGGCCAGCTTAACCGATCCCACGACCAATGGTTGGTTGAGAACGGATTCTTGAATTTGAATTTCCGAGGGAGCGGGATTGACCAAGGATGACTCTTGACCAATCATGGAATCAGTTGGTGGAGGACTCAAAGAAAGCTATTTATAACCAGCCGGGAGGCGTGGTGTAGAAACAATTGAGTTGTCCAAAACTCGCTTGGCTTCATCCATGTATGGACAAAGGTGAATGGCATGGTGCCCTTCACTCAACTTACAGGGATTGGTAAGCTTACCTTGCTTCTTAGGAGCCTTACCAACACCAGTTGAAGACGTGCCCCCAACCTGACTCCCGGAAGCCAAAGGCAACGGTGGACGACCGTTGGACCATACTTCGAGCACCTTGGGAATGCCAGGGAAATCTCGAAGAAGATGGTCTCCCATGCACAACATGCAAGGGTATTTGACTTTTCGTGGAGGGTTGGAAGGTTTATCAATAGGATATGTTTCAGAAGCAGTAGCCGCAACTTTAGCCTCTCTCTTATCAGACTTCTTCTTCTTTGTCTTCTTCTTCTTCTTCTTAGCCACCTGGTTACTCGAATCCAGACTTTCACCAGGTGAAGTAGAAGATGAGGATGCAGAAACAGGTGAAGAAGGGGAGAGGTCCACCTTGGAATCAACATGATGTTGTTCAGGTGGAGGAACTAATTGACCAGTAGCCGAGACATTCGGGACCACAGAGGTTGAAAACAACCAAACAGGCAACCCAACAGTTAGCCCAGGAAGGGACAACGTTGCCATATAAGGAGCACCAACATTTCCCAAAGGAGGAAAAGGACCAGGAGTCCCTTCGGAGGGGATTCCTTGGTTGGTGAACTCCAGAAAAGTTGCCATCAAAACAACTCAAAACCGCACATGGGCTAAAAGCCAAGGCAGATAATCAAACGGCCAACAAGCAAACTCTAACAGGGCGTGTGATCGTAGGTGATTTATTTTACCACATTGAAACTTAGAAACTTCACCGTTTCATGTTTTAAGAGTCGAGAAACGGATGAAAGGTGACTCTATCACTTTTAGTTTTGAGGCAAGCGTGAAAGGACAAGCGCTTGATGACCTTTTCAAATTTAAAGAGTTAGAAAAGATCGAAATGACTACTCTGGAAATCTAGGCAAAAGGGTGTACCAGATATCCGTGAACTGCAATATACACCTCGGTTTCAAAATGAAAGAGAAATCAACCAAGGACTTGACGTACGTGCAGGCAATCTCCCCGAATGCTGTGTCCGGTGTATCACGGGTATAAGGTGGCAGACTCGACTTCCTATGGATAAAGGATAGAAACCTAGTGGGGTCTCCCTTTATATACGTGACGGTACGGGGAGCACAAGTCTGTACTAGTGCTGTCTAAAGCCAAGAGGCGAACGACAGCTACTAGGTTTAAAGACGCCGGAACACGTCTCTAGCCTAGACCACTAAATGTTGCTTAACTTTCCAAAATCAGATTGGCGCGGGTGCTTAACTGGGACAGAGCGCCAATTGGCGTGGGCTCAGTGTTAATTTTCCTCATTGGCGCGAGTTCATAACGGGCTACCCGCGCCAAGGCAAAAACAGGTGTTTTTAGAGGTCTGCTCAGGAAATGATCAACAAAAGGAATGTTGTCCTCATGGAAAGGAATGCAATGATGGTATTTTCAAGGCATGACACTGCTTATTGGTCACAAAAACGGACCTCCAATGGGCGATATGGGGATTGCAGGGACGGTTACAAATTACTGTGTAACAGATGCCCCCTAAAGCATGAGGCCCGAAAGAGAGAGAGGGGTGAAGTGCTTTACGAGAACGTGTCCAACTGAAAACACCGCCATCGGAAAACCCGTGTGAAGAAGTACAACTGATGTCTCAAATACATGATATATATGTGGTATGGGCACAACCATCCATAACAGAGTATACAATAATCCAGATCCAAGGAATGGGCGCAGCCATCCAGTGAGGATTGATAAATAGACTCAGGTATGGTCGCAGCCATCCAGTAAGTGAGTCATGTAATCAATCATAATAATCCACAAAATCACAGCCTGGATTACAACAGACACAATCCAGGGTCTTGCGCTCCATCTCGACCCGAACATAGTACAAGTCCAAGCATGCGAATAAATGGGCTGAAGTCGAACATGCAAGAACATCGTCTGATTACCAGCCAATTATGAAAGATGTTAATAGACGCGAGATTTACCACCAATAATGACAATGGCCCTCAAGGTACTACAGGTACAATCTACGGCATGTGAATCAATGAGCTGGTGTCGAACACCCGTAGAATCACTCGATCAGAGGCCAATGATGAAAAACTCGAGTCGAATGCGAAGAACTTGCCATTGAGGCATGCAGGCTCCAAGGCACCAGAAGGGAGTCTCTAGATCAACTTTCTGGATAATGAGCTAAAGTCGACAGGAAGTGACCTTGATCGAAGGTGGGCTATAGTGTTTCCCACATCATCGACACGAGACAGAGGAACATAGTGTTTTTGTGAATCACGATCAGATGAGAATCAGAGGAAGGTTGGTACTTGCAGAGGCCAACTTCTCTTGAACATATGAACGGCACGACAATGGACTTGGCAGTATTTGACATCAAAAGATCAGAGGTCATAGTGACGAGGCAAAGAGCAGATGAGAGGTCAAAAGGGATTACCCAAACCCACGGAGGCAAGTGAAAAACGAGATGAGATGTCCCCAACCTGACACGAATGCAGACAAGTGCCATGTTCAAGAGCGACATACTGCCGACATGACAATGATGTTGGTTCCATTTTCCCCACCATTTCGGTGAGTACCTCTTTATTTTTACACAAGCTTGAAGAGGATACCATATGCTTGTCATATAAATTCATCCTTCGGACGAATCCATCCTAGTACATTTAACGAGCCCTAGGAAGGAGAAACTTGAATAACGTCATTACGACTGAATCCGATGTCATTAGAGTTTAACGAGTCCGACAAAGGAAGAACTCGACGTCTTTTCATATTTAGAGAGTTTTAAAAGACAGCGGAAAAGTAAACTCCAACGGTCCCATTTCGTAAATAGTTCCTCAGATCCGAAAAGGTAGAAAACTATGTCTGAGAAAACCTCCTAGTCGTGATAGGCTAGGGTATTCCTTTTTCGTAGATAATCTATCCCAACCCAAAAAAGGGGTAAACGTATACTGGGTAGATGTCGTTTCGCAGCCACTTTAACGAGATTGAAATGACAAGGGACTCGTCAATCTTTTCAATTTTAGAGAGTCAGAAAAGAGCTGAAAGGTGACTCCTCCTGGAGGAACGAGTGTATAAAGGGTAGCAACTGGTTCCGGTAATGGTGGAGCTACTCTAAACAAATAAAGGTCAAGAGGCTGGCTAACAAGACCACTCATCGCAACGGTTCTTCAGGAACGGGTAAAACAACCAAGTGAAGGCATATGATCGGCCAAGCAGATAGTGACGATGGAATGAGAAAACCAAGGCTCATCTGGGAAAAACAGGCTGATAAAATGGCAATCACAAGAGGTCGAAATGGGAATGGTTTCATTTTTACGCAAGCTTGAAATCAGGAAACTTTGCTTGAAGTTGGTTTCATTTTTTCACAAGCTTGAAACAAAGATAAACTATGCTTGAAACCGGTTTCATTTTTACACAAGCTTGAAACGGAAACAAACTATGCTTAAAAAAGTAAGCATGCCCCCAGCATGGTGACTCAATTCGAGGTACATGCCCCCCAAGCTTCAGTCCATATGAAAGGCAGATGGAGTGAAGGTTCAAATTATGAGATCTAAGAAAGACTCAACTGGGATTTTACGAGATCTGATCAAAGACTCGAATTGAACAAGAACGTGTTTCATTATTTTAACGAGGTTGAGACATTAAAAGAACTATCCTCAAATGACCTTGTTTCATGGTTTAAGGAGCTTGGCACAAGACAACGAACTATGCTCCGACAACCTTGTTTCATTTTTTAAGGAGCTTGACACAAGAAAAGAACCATGCTCTGACAGACCTTGTTTCATTTTTTAAGGAGCTTGACACAAGAAAACTAACTGTGCTCCGACAACCTCATCATAATGAACAAGAAGTCATCGCTTCCAAGGGTTCCACTCCCGATGGAAGGAAAACATCCTGGAAGTCAGGACCTAATGCCCCCAGCACCTGATGCACAATGGCACTATCACTGGGTACAGGCATGGGGTAGGTAGCCACATAGTTGACCTGCGGTGGGGCAGATACAACGGTGGATAAAAACAAGGAAGGGATGATGGAAGGCTAGCTGCCACATCAGGACCAAAGAATGAAAGCTGATCAATGGTCATGATCCTTCCTTCATGTGGAAAACATACCACACGAAAAGGGGAGGAGACAAGTGCTCCCATGGCATAGGTGTAATCACACCCTAAGTGCAGATTGAAATCCAAGGGGCCTGGAACAACCATCATGTCCATATGGACGGTTTTACCTCCCAAAGTAATAGGTAACCTTGGAAGAATCCCTAATGGTTGGCTAGTTCTTCTGTTAAATGCCAACAGATTCTACGTAACGGGCGCAAGTGGCGGTGAACTGAAAGCTTGCCAAGTAGTTGAGGATAGAACACTAACAGACGAGCCTTCGTCTATAATGGTGTTGGGTACGACCAGACCAAAAGCCTGTACTGTGATCTCGAAAGGCACATAAGATGGAAGGCGGTATCTTGTAAATCGATTCCAATCAAAGGAAGCAACCAAACTACTCGGAGGGGCTACCATCGAACTGAGATGGTCCTCCCCTGGTGTTACGATAGAAGAAGGAGCATCCTCCATGACCTCCATCTCAAAGGTGGGAGGAGTATCCTCCAGGACCTCCATCACGAGAGGCGGAGGAGCAGCTTCTTGAGATATCGGGACAGGAGAATCCTTCTCCAAGTCTGAGGAATCTGAAGAGATAAGAAGAACCTGAGGGGTGTGAGGTCCACTCTCCACGGAAAAGACCTGGTGCACCGCAGATGGGGCCAACTCAACCGATCCCACGACCAATGATTGGTCAGGAACGGATTCCTGAATTTGAATTTCCGAGGGAGCGGGATCGACCAAGGATGACTCTTGACCAATCATGGAATTAGCTGGTGGAGGACTCAAAGAAAGCTGTTTATAACTAGCTGGGAGGCGTGGTGTAGAAACAATTGAGTTGTCCAAAACTCGCTTGGCTTCATCCATGTATGGACAAATGTGAATGGCATGGTGCCCTTCACACAACTTACAGGGATTGGTAAGCTTACCCTGCTTCTTAGGAGCCTTACCAGCACCAGTTGAAGACATGCCCCCAACCTGACTCCTGGAAGCCAAAGGCAACGGTGGACGACCGTTGGACCATACTTCGAGCACCTTGGGAATGCCAGGGCAATCTCGAAGAAGATGGTCTCCCATGCACAACTTGCAAGGGTATTTGACTTTCCATGGAGGGTTGGAAGGTTTATCAATAAGAGATGTTTCAGAAGCAGTAGCCGTAGCTTTAGCCTCTCCCTTATTAGACTTCTTCTTCTTCTTCTTCTTAGCCACCTGGTTACTCGAATCCAGACTTTCACCAGGTGAAGTAGAAGATGAGGACGCAGAAACAAGCGAAGAAGGGGAGAGGTCCACCTTGGAATCAACATGATGTTTTTCAGGTGGAGGAACTGATTGACCAGTAGCCGAGACATTCGGGACCACAGAGGTTGAAAACAACCAAACAGGCAACCCAACAGTTAGCCCAAGAAGGGACAACGTTGCCATATAAGGAGCACCAACATTTCCCAAAGGAGGAAAAGGACCAGGAGTTCCTTCGGAGGGGATTCCTTGGTTGGTGAACTTGGGAAAAGTTGCCATCAAAACAACTCAAAACCGCACACGGGCTAAAAACCAAGGCACACAATCAAACGGCCAACAAGCAAACTCTAACAGGGTGTGTGATCGTAGGTGATTTATTTTACCACATTGAAACTTAGAAACTTCACCGTTTCATGTTTTAAGAGTTGAGAAACGGATGAAAGGTGACTCTATCACTTTCAGTTTTGAGGCAAGCGTGAAAGGACAAGCGCTTGATGACCTTTTCAAATTTAAAGAGTTAGAAAAGATCGAAATGACTACTCTGGAAATCTAGGCAAAAGGGTGTACCAGATATCTGTGAACTGCAATATACACCTTGGTTTCAAAATGAAAGAGAAATCAACCAAGGACTTGACGTACGTGCAGGCAATCTCTCTGAATGTTGTGTCCGGTGTATCACAGGTATAAGGCGGCAGACTCGACTTCCTATGGATAAAGGATAGAAACCTAGTGGGGTCTCCCTTTATATACGCGACGGTACAAGGAGCACAAGTCCGTACTAGTGCTGTCTAAAGCCAAGAGGTGAATGACAGCTACTAGGTTTAAAGACGCCGGAACACGTCTCTAGCCTAGACCACTAAATGTTGCGTTAATGTTTCAATGCTGCCTTAGTGTAAATTGAGTAAATTTTAATGTTTATCTTCAATTACGTTTCAGTTTTCAGGCCCTAGCGAATGTAATGTCTCAAAATCTCCTAAATGCAGCTATATGAGAAAATAAAACTTTTCAATTCGATGAATGCTATCTAGTTAAGGGAAGAGCTTCAAACAATGATGTGACATAAAACAACACTGCAAACGAAATCTTTTCCAAACTAGATGACTTTCACTATCCAGAAGTAATTTCAAACATTCAACGATGCAAACAATGCAATGTGATCTATGCAAAATCCTCTTTTTCGAAAACTATGCAATTGTAATCTATTCAAAATTTCCTTTTTCCTTTTCAAATAATAAGAATGCACTCAATGCATTTTTCGAAGAAATGAGAATCTACTCAATGCATGCTTTCAATGAAAGAGAATGCACTCAAAGCGATTTTTAGCTTTCAATCATTAAGCAATGTGATCTAAGTTCAATGATAAATCTCAAAACACTCTTCAATGCAATGTGATATAATGCATTTTAACAAAAAGAACACTTTGAGATGAAAACTAAATAAATGCAAATCTTCTTAATGAAGGATGAATGCAAAAGAGATGTAAACAAACACTAAGAATGCAATCGTTGTTTCAAACACTTTGTCACGAAATCCCTCAAGAGGCGACAAGACATATGAGGTCAAACACAAAGAGGACTTCCAAAGCAAGAGATCAAAACAAGGTATTCATTCCCTTTTACATCAAGCAATCATGGAGAGAAGACATTTCAAACAATGAGCAATGTAATCTATGCTCATTTAGAGAAAAGACCAGAAGGGAAAGACACACTAGTGAAGGATTTAGGGAAAAAGTCTCAATTTTCACACACCCTGAAATTGGCCTGACTTTGTCATTGACAACTAGCGCCAACTGGCGTGACTTGTTCACTGAAAATGAGCGCCAATGCCCAATTGGCGTAGGTCACTAACTAACAACAAGCGTCAATGCCTGAAAATGAAAAAACAAAGAATTTCTCCCAACCAAGACCAGACTCACCACTTCAAGCAGAATCTAAAACAAACCCAGAAGCAAAGTACTGACCAAAAGAAACTTCCGAACAAGGGTAAATCCTAGCACCTATAGGAGATGGCACGACTGTCTGGCTGTAATCCGCGCCAGACAGGGGATGACGCGAGTGATGAACTGGCAACCCGCGCCAATTGGCGCGACTGTCAGGCTCAAAATCGCGCCAATCAAGCCAACCATGAAAGGATGAAAAATCGGAAACATAGAGGTCATATCTGAGTCTCTGGGGCTGAACCAAAAGCCAAACACAAAAAAAGCCAGCCCAAAAAGCCGATCAAGCAAGCAGAATCGAGAATCAACCGAAGAGACAAGACAATGCTCCAAGTGTTCAGTTCATAAACTAAACTGGAGATTGACTGAAGCAGCTTTGATCTACTTCGTTAATGCAGAGCAATAGCGTTTCGAAGGCTATCTGGCTAAGTTCAGGCTCCATCTGTAGCTTACAAAGCAAAACAACAATAAGCTAGACGATCCCCAGTGGAGTCGCCAATTTGTTGTGGAGGTAAATCCCCTCTGCGGACAGAGGCGATCCCTACTAGCCTAGATCAGGTCTAGCAACAATCATTCAAGCTATAGCGCAGGTTCCTAATTGCAAATAAACCAACTAGCGATGAAGGCTTACCTGGAATCCAACGTTGTTGCTTGTAGAAGAGGTAGCGCTCCCGTTCCTTAGCCCTGGCATATCACAATCCTCACGATCTCCGTGATCGGACACCTGCACACGCAAGAAACAAAACAAACGCAAGCGTAAAATCCAGTATATGCAACTATATGTCAGTCATAGAAGACATAACTCAACATCATAATCAACAACAAGAGTGGAACCATAACCAATAGTCGCATATCATTAATCAATCAAAGAAGAATACAACCATAGCCCTGACGCTGAATTCTCCTTCAGAGGGTCACCAGCGGAACACGTCTCGAAAAAGCTTGTCAGGGATGAGAAAAACCTCTCTCCTCGGATGTCTCGAAAATGATCTCCTTTCTTGGATTTGACCTTAAGGGAATGAATCAAGGCTCTTGGGAACTTGGAGACTCGCTATTCAGCTATTCAACCATTCAGCCTTTTAGCCATTCAGCCTTTCAGCCATTCAGCCTTTCAGCCCCTTCATCAATGGATGAAGGCTATATTTATAGAGGAGAGGAGGAGGTTGGGATCCCTACAATAGTGGAAGGGAGGCCTTATCCTTTGGGAGGTTCCCCATATGGTGGAAACAAGAGGCCAAAGGAGGAAGGCCATGGTTATTCAGTCGAAACCACTCCTGATGACTCATCCACGAAGTTGTTGTAATCGAAACTTCGCCTCTTTTTTTAAAAAAAATTCCAAAAGAAGATTGGCGTAGGTGCTTAACTGGGACAGAGTGCCAATTGGCGTGGGCTCAGTGTTAATTTTCCTCATTGGCGCGAGTTCATAACGGGCTACCCGCGCCAAGGTAAAAACAGGTGTTTTTAGAGGTCTGCTCAAGAAATGATCAACAGAAGGAATGTTGTCCTCATGGAAAGGGATGCAATGATGGTATTTGCAAGGCATGACACTGCTTATTGGTCACAGAAATGGCCCTCCAATGGGTGAGATGGGGATTGCAGGGACAGTGACGAATTACTGTGTAACATAGGGTTTTTGGAAAAGGTGGCCAGAGGAGGTGGAAAAGATGAGTTGAGTTTTATGGTGGAAACTACAGAAGATTTTGAAGATGCTAATATGTGTAATCATCCTAAAGTTATAAAAATAAACATGTCAAGTCTAAATGAGCAAAATAAAATCAAATTCCATAATTTCAACAACCTATAAAGAAAAAGGTGTCAAAGAGTATCAGTGACAAAGTAAAAATACTTCTAAACATTAGAAAGTGGGTTTTTTAAAGATAAATTAAATCGACAAGGCTATAAAAGCCCATTTTACATTTCAAATAAATTATTTTTGCCTTGCAAAGCATCAAAATTTTCAAGAAGATAAGAATTTGTGAGTTTTCTGAGCGAAATTGGAATAAGTTCCTTGGCGTTGCGCGCCTGGGAGTTGGTGCTGCGCCCTTGACTATTTTCCTCCATGAAAATTATGAAGGTGTTCCGCCCTTACCAAAGCGTTGTGCCCTTGCCAAAGCGCTGTTCTCTTGCCAGAAAGGACTTCGTGAATATTTCCTTGGCGTTGCGCGCTCAAAGACTGGTGCTGCACGCTTAGCTTGGCACTGTGCCCTCAGCCATTGGCCCTGCGCTCTTGGACATAAAGGATTTCTAAGTCTTCCAACCACTCAAATCACATCAAAACTTATTCAAATATTTGCCAAGGTCATCCAAGGAATCTTAAGTCGTAAGCACATGATATAAGCCCTATTTTTTATGCCATTTGGTTAATTCTTAATCAATGGAGATGAAACCCTAAAAGGAAACCTTAATTTTTAAGCTTGTAATCACTGTTTTATCCCTATTGCATCCTCCTTAAAGAAATTCAGTCATGAAATAGGGTAATTACATTTCTTGAGGGTTTTTCATTCATCTAATCTTGTCCCTACACCCATTCCCTTCATTCACTCATTCCATTCATTTTTCAAAGCTTCCATTTCATTCCTTTCCCCTCATCTCATTTCCACTTGCATCCTAGGGTTTCACAAAACAGAGTTTAAAAATGTCAGAGGAAGAAAACAGTGGCAATGGTGTTGAGGCACAAATGCCAAGGAGACATGATCACAAGGGAGGAAAGATAAATAGATTTGAACCCATCAATACAAGGGAACTCATGGCCTCTACTCTCATTGTATCTTGTTTTAAACATGTGGGATGCTTTGAGTTTTGTGAGAAGGTGCAACGAGTCCAAAATCACCCAGAGCTAACAAGAATATTCACCATCAATCTACATGACAAGTAGGTCAATCTTGTTGGTGTTACATTTGAGATGTCCACTGATGCCATTGCAACTGCCACAGTTATACCTAGTGTGGGAGAGAAGTGGTTCAAACAAGCAAACCTAGACATGAGTTATTTTGAACCATACCTTAAACCTAGGTATAAATATCACCACAAGTCCATATTCCCTTTTTCTCATCTTCTTGATAGATATGCACCCATGATAAAGATAATAATGAAGTATTTCACTTGTGAGGGAAGGCTTTCTTGCCTTTACTCATACCATATCCATCTTCTTATGCATTTTACTAGAGTAAGACTGCTACATATACCATATTATCTTTTCCGTAGCATTGAAAAATGGCCTACATAGTGAAAAAGAGAGAATACAATGAGAAAATGCAGAGCCTTTTTCATCATTCACTTATCAAGATGGTGGTCATGCATAAGCTCCAACAGAAGAAAATTCCATGGGATACCTTCATTTCCCATGAGGTTTTCACTACTCCACCTGGCCATCATCAACAAGATATTCCTTCATCTTCTCATCCTCCCATATCCACTTCTCCATCACATCCTGTTGTTCATACATCACCATCCACTCACATCCATTCACATCCATTCACCCTATGATGATCCTTCCTCATCACCTTTCCACCACCCTTCACCATCACACCATGATACCAGAGCATCAAGCAGGGAAAGGAACATTGAAACAGCTAGCACTAAAATGCATGATATTGAACCATTTCCTTTGACCTATGAGAGAGGCCACAGGCAGGTGTTTGCTTCACTTGAGGTGAAAGGGGCCCTGCCTTCTTCATAAAAAAAACAGGTTGATAAAGGCAAGGAAAAGTTTATAGAGCATGTCATCGTTGAGGAGGAGGATAAACATGAAACTGAGCAGGAGTTTCAGTTAATTTACCTTGAGGATGAGGATGAGGAGAGAATTACCAATATGTTGATCAAAAGCAAGGATGCCAAGATTAGTGAGCTCCAAGCTATTAGGGTCCTATAATAATAGGGTACATAATTTTTGAATTGAATTTGATAGTCTTGTAAATATGTACATACCTTGCTTTCTACAAATTGTTTTCCCACATTTGAAAAAATAAAAAATAAAAAAATGAAAAGAGGGTAAATGTCCTAAAAGAAAGATCAAAGGACTTAGAAAATAATATATCCCAAAGGAAAAAAGAGATAAAAATAAGACGTGAAAGTGAGCAAGTCAAAATGCCACTACTATTTACTTTTACTACAAGAATAATGATTATGTGCAGATTTTCCAAAATGCCATAATCCATGATCAGTTAAACAATTAAATCTTAAATTTTCATGCTTTTAATTTCATGTTTTAGATAGAGAATAAAAGATATGTCATACAGTTTAAAACTAACAAATCAGTAGATAGTTAGAGAATAAATGAGGAGCTCAACAGTTTAATCTGAGCCCTCGGATGGAATAAGGTTAGAATTATATAGATTTATTGCTTTAAAAGAAAAATGGATTTAGGGTTGAAAGCATAAATGCACCCATTAATTAATTTCATTTTCATTCAAAAAACACTCAAAAACTCACAAAATGCATTATCCTAAGTTCATGTGTAAAAAAAAATTCAAAATGGGACAAAATTATGCTTAATTTCCCATTTTACACTTAGTTTAAATTCCATGTATTTTAATTCATTTCATTCATTAATTTCCATTTCATATTAATTTTTAACCTATATTATTAAATCCCTTATATTATATCCCTCTTGTATATATTATTAAATCCATTATATGTAAATATCCCCAAAACCCACTTATTTACGTTAAACCTATGGTTTATTTATCCCACATGTTAAATCAAAACCCCCGCTCTTTTCCCCATAGGTTAAACATATCCTATAAAATAAATCCCGCTCCCTATGGTTTTAATAAATTTTTTAATGTTTTATATTCCATATATAAATAATCTCGCGCCATTGGTTATGAGACATTGGTTAATGTTTTATATGCTTTGTAACATTACCCCACAAATCACATAATATAATGTTTTTACGTTATAAATAAATATTTGTAACGTTTAAAAAATAACTTTGTCGCGTAATAAAACCTCGACCCCACCTCTTACCGCAGAGCAACTCCAAAATAAAATCGTAGCTGTTTACATCTCAACTCCCAAATCCGACGATCAAAAGGCCATATCGCAAATTTAACTACGCGATGATAACCTGTTTTGAACTATGTGAAATGGGTTGTTTTGTGCCCTTCTCCCTCCTCCACGTGGAAAACATCTATTGGATTGCATTTGATCCAACCAAAACCATATACTGCCTATAACCCACGCGATAACCGCCGATGGTTTTTGCCTTTGAAGACCAAAACCGCCATCTGTTCGACATGACCGCCATTTAATGCAGGTTCTTTTAAACCTAAAATGTTCAATAAACCTTTGTATTGCACCATTAAACACTCTTCCTGCGTTATTTTCCTATATTCATCCTACCGACGGAAGAAAAAGAGGACCCTCTACACTGTTATATGCCCAGAAAAGTAGAAAAAGCCCGCATTTACTGTCAAATATTGCTGGCAATCCCAGATTGCTTCCAGAAACCACCAGAAACCTTCAAAAGCTATCAAGACTTGTCTAAATGCCCAAGAACCTGTTTTGAAATACCCATACATGCACAAACAGGTATTTTCCTATAAAAACGAGTCTGTTATCATTTGAAAAGAATTTGATGAAGGAATTAAGACCAGTAAAAGCAAATTTATCTAAAGAAAGCTTATAGTTCCCTAAAAAATAGTTAAAACCCTGTCAAAATTTGATACAAACCCTGTTTTAAATACTGCATTCAGTTTTAAAGGAAAAATCAAGTTCATTTTAGCCTTTGCAGACTTTATAAGACTCCAAAATTGCACAGAAATCCTCTGCAGGTAACCCCGACCCTCTGTGCCCAATTTCAATCATATTTTAGCCCAATATTCATTGAAAGAAGTATAAGAAACCCTTGTTTCTTATTTCATAAACCTGTGAGAGTCTGAAATCCAGTTGAAAACCAAAATTGAAGGTTGAAATCCAAGGAAAGAACCAAATTGTGCTTATTTTATCCAAAAAAAACTCTGTTAAAGTAAAAAGCACTTCGGTAAACCATTTAATCTTACAGAAGAATCCAGAAAGCCTAAAAACAGAGTTTCATTTATCCAGTAAGCCTAAAAAAGTCAAAATCTAATCCATATATGTCCTCCAAGACTACAATCATTGTAAATCCTCTACAACCTCTTGTTGTAGACATTGAACACACACCTTTAGCAGATGTGGACTATAAAATAACAGATCCAATTGTTGAATTTAATTTGTTAGACCTCCACTGCTGGAGTTATGAAAAGTCCTTAGACCAGGTTGAAGAAGTCCAAATTTGGGAATCAAACCTGCCCAAATATGTTGTTCCAGTCACTCATCAATGCTCAAAGGTTATTAGGTTGTGTCAGAGCTATTATTCACCTGAAAATAGAGCAATGATGAAGGAAAACAAAGAGTTACTATTTACAATTAATGCTGAGTCCATAAACCAGATGTTACAACTCAAACATGATCCCAAAGCAGTTCCTTTGTCAATAGAAGCACTCACAAAGTTTTACATTGGTCTTGATTTTCCCAAAAGGTTTCAGGTTTTTCAAGTGTTCATGCCTTTACATGTTGAAATTCCACAAATCAACCCTCCATATTCTACTTCAAAATTTCCAAAAGGGTCTAGGCATGTCATTTCCATGTTGTCATTTATCCTAGGATACTTTACAGATGAGCATACTAATGAATCAATCCTAGGGTTTCTGACAGCAACAAAACTGAAAGTCGGCCCCTGAGGAGAGATCGTCTCTTCTCATGGCTCTGTCACTGCTTTCCTCTATTAACCTAGTTTTCCTCCACGTGGTCTTCCTTATTTTCTTGGAATTTTATTTATCAAATTCGAGGAATTTTATAAATAAACATTATCAACAACCTTTGAAAATTAAATTGTATCTCCGAACTTTATATTAATACCCAACGATTTTTAAACAAATGGCTTTGTAATAAACCTTTGGTTCCGGGCCCCACATCTATGATCAATAGTCCAATAAAATTCATGCGTTGTACCTTGGTTATCCTTCGCGCTACTTCCGAAAGAGACCACCGTCCAATGGCTTCCTCCCAGATCGACGACGTTCAATGATATCGCGCGGCCTCCCTGGTCGAACGTTAACATGCGATGGGGCGCAAAGAGAGTGGTTTCAGGGGTCCCGCCTTTGCCACGTGTCGAGCACTCAATGGAATTGCTCTGAATTTGGAAATACCGCTCACTCCACAAAAGCAGTGTGATATGGGCAGTCCGGCTTCGTAAATCCGCTTGCGGTTTCAAAACAGTGATTGACCACAGGTTTAAGTCGGGTTACGCTATCCTCCGTATGCTCTCCGTTTGTTAACTCAGGTCAGGATTCCGATAGTAAAACAAATTTATCTCTTTATTAAGTGAGAATTCTACTATCATTTAAACAAAATTCACGACCACGGTTTCTCTACACCGACCTCGCCTACGGGTGGGATTAATTCAACAGGGTTTGTTCGGATAATTCACGAGAAAATGATGACCAGAGAAATGCGGAAGTTATGCAACAACCCTACTCAATGATTTCACACAGACCAGTGTTCAATCGCCTCACAATTAAAAAATTTCTTCACAAATAAGGATTCGAGACAATTCGATGGCCAATGAGCACTGAAATTATTTAACTGGAAGCAATTGTTAACACACAGATTTTATTGCAGAAATATCTCTCCTTTTCCTCTATTATTTTTTCAATGCATCCGAGGGATACAATTTTTATACATTACAATGTGTCTCTTCGGTTCCTCTGTGAGGACCGTTTAGAAAATCAAAAGCCTAATTGCAATAATTCAACTAACTAAAATATGATAGATGGAATGAAATGAACTATTCGACTTCTACAAACTCTGAATAATCTAAAAGATATAGTTAGCTGAGATATTGACACCTAGCTGTTACAATTCAATTGTTTTCGAACCCCCCTAGCCACAACATGTGGACAAAACCTCCTACATTGCTGGCTAGTGTCTAATGCCCCTGCATCAGACTCCGGAGGGAAATTTTCTTCATGGGCTCCTGTCCATGAGCTCTTCCACTGATCTGCCTATCTTCTGCAACATTCCCTCAGTCATCCAAGTCGCATCTTCCTCTGGCTTATCCTTCCATTTGATTAAGTACTAGAAGTACTCTTGTCCTCTGGTCTTCCTGAACACTCTTTTGTCCAATATCTTCTCTGGTTGCAATGGTTGTGCTGGAGGTAGCTGCTCTTTCCACTCAATCTGTCCCTTGTCTGCTGATCTTTCTTCTGCACCATCATCTTCATACTTGTACAAATCTGCAACATCGAAAATGGGAGATATTCCAACATCAGGTGGAAATTCAATCTCATAAGCATTTGTAGAAAACTTTCTAAGTATCTTGCATGGCCCAATCTTTTTGAACTTCAGTTTGTTATACTGCTTCTTTGGGAATCTCTCCTTTCTCAAGTGTGCCAAAACCAGATCTCCTACTTCAAAATGAACTTCTTTTCTTCTCAAGTCTGCTCTGCCTTTGTATTTGATGCTGCTGCCTTGTAGTTGCTATTTCACTTGTTCATGTATGGCCTGGATCTCCGAAGCAAATTCCTCACCATCAGCACTTCTCATCTTTGCCCTTCCCAAATTTCTTAACTCTGATATTCCCATGGGGTGCATTCCATAGATAATATGGAATGGGCTCTGCCCTATGCTTCTGTTTAGTGAGTCATTATATGCATATTATGCCTGGGGAAAAATATGGTCCCACTGCTTGGGATGCTCTCCTGCAAGACTTCTCAACAAATTTCCCAGACTCCTATTCACTACCTCAGTTTGTCCATTAGTCTGAGGATGATAAGCTAAGCTGAAACTCAGTTTGGTACCAATTTTCTTCCATAGTGTCCTCCAAAAATGACCCACAAATATGGTGTCTCTGTCTGAAACAATACTCTTGGGCAACCCATGCAATCTAACAACTTCTTTGAAAAGCAAGTTAGCAACATGGGTGGCATCAATAGTTCTATAACATGGAATAAAATGTGCCATTTTGGAGAATCTATCCACCACAAAAAAGACTGCATCATTCCCTCTCTGAGTCTTGGGCAATCCTGGAACAAAATCCATACTCACCATGTCCCAAGGCCTTTCTGGAATAGGCAAGGGAGTGTACAATCTTGCATTCTGGCTCTTTCCTTTAGCATATTGACAGATTTTGCAATTTTTCACAAACTTTTCCACTTCTTCTCTCATCTTGGGCCAATAATAGAAGTGACTCAACTGCTCATAAGTTTTATCAGTACCAAAGTGTCCAAAAATTCCACCACTATGCTTTTCTTTGATCAAATTTTCTCTCATGGGACATTTTGGTACACACAGTTGGTTTCTTTTGAATAGTAAGTCTTCCTGCAAGAAATAATCCAGCCACTGGCTTCTATTTGTTAGAATAGGATTACAAAATGCCTCAAATGCTTCCTTAAAATCTGAATCTGTTTTATACTATTCTTTGAGAAAATCAAACCCTACAACTTCAAAATTAGTTTCTTGAACAAGCATGTGCCTCCTACTCAAAGCATCAGCTACTTTATTTACTTGGCCACTTATATGTTTCAAAACAAAGTTAAAACCTTGGAGATACTCAACCCATTTGGCATGCTTCTGATTCAACTTGGGTTGCTGTAAAATATACTGCAAAGCATGATTATCAGAATATAATACAAATTCCTTGGACATCAAATAATGCCTCCACTTTTTCAGTGCCTGAACAATTGCATAGAATTCCTTCTCATAAGAGGAATACTTCCTTCTGGTTTCATTCAGATTTTCACTGAGATAGGCTACAGGCCTATCATCCTGACTCAACACAGCTCCAATGGCCTCTCCACTGGCATCACACTTCACTTGAAATGGTTTAGTAAAATCAGGAAGAATCAAAACAGGCTTTTCGATTATCTTTTGCTTCAAAACTTTAAAGTTTCTTTCTGCTTCAGTAGTCCACTTAAATGGTTGTTTTCTCTTCTTTATTGTCTCAATGATGGGTGCATTAATCTTACTGAAGTTTCTTATAAATTTCCTATAAAAAATGGCAAGTCCACGGAAACTTCTTACCTCAAAAACATTCCTGGGTGAAGGCCACTCCACAATTTCCTTAACCTTTTCTGGGTCCATCTTCAATCCCTCTGCAGAAACAACAAAACCCAAATACACCAACTCTTCCTTCATGAATGAGAATTTCTTTAAATTTATCAGCAGTTTCTCTTGGTGCAGCTTTTTCAAGACATGATTAAGATGCCTTAAATGTTCTTCTTTAGTTCTGTTGAAAACTAATATATCATCCAGATACACTATCACAAATTTACCAATGAATTCTTTCAATACTTCATTCATAAGTCTCATAAAAGTGCTAGGTGCATTTGAAAACCCAAAATGCATTACCATCCATTCATACAGTCCTTCATTTGTTTTAAAGGCAGTTTTCCACTCATCACCCTCTCTTAGTCTAATCTGATGGTATCCACTTTTTAAATCTATCTTTGAAAAATATTTAGCACCACTCAAACAGTCCATCAAATCCTCAACTCTAGGAAAAGGAAATCTGTACCTGATTGTGATCTTATTGATCTCTCTGGAATCAGTACACATCCTCCAGCCTCCATCTTTCTTTGGGCTCAATACTACTGGTACTGCACATGGACTCAAACTTTCTCTGATCAGCCCCTTGTCCACCAATTCCTGTACTTGTCTCCTGATTTCCTCATTTTCTGTGGGAGTCATTATGTAGGCTGCCTTATTTGGCAGATTTCAACCAGGGATAAAATCTATCTGATGGCTGATATTTCTCACAGGTGGTAGCTCATCAGGTAAATAATCCACAACAATGTCACAATAATTGTCTAACATCTCTTAGATTTCTATTGGAAAATCAGAAATCTTTGTAGAAGTAAGAACTACCATAGGTTTGAAAACTAAAGAAAAGCTTACCTCTTATTCTTCTATCTGCTGCAGATATTCCTTCTCGCTCAGCAACAAGGTCTTTGGATCAATCACTCTGTTGGATGGCTCTCCTTCTTCCATGGGTATCAATGTATGATGTACCCCATCCTTGAAGAACTTGTAAGTTTTCTTCTTGCCATCATGCACTTCTACTCTATCAAACCGCCAAGGTCTACCCAGCAGTATATGACACACATCCATGGGAATTACATCACACAGGACCTTATCTTTGTATTTTCCCATTTGCAGCTCTATCTCACACTGTTCTTTTACAACTAGCTGGTGCCCTTTATGGAGCCAGGACACCTTGTAGGGAGTTGGATGCTCCCTTGTCTTCAACTTCCACTTCTCTATCACCTCAGTGGAAACCAGATTGTCTGTGCTGCCACTATCAATGACTAGCTGGCAGCATTTCCCTTGGACTTTGCATATTCTCCTAAACAAAGTCTTCCTTTGTGCAGGCTTAGTTACCTCTTTGGTTTGCTTCAAAAAGACCTTATTAACCACCAAGGACTCTCCCCTCTCTGGTAGAATTTCCTCTTCAATTTCTGCCTCTTCTCCAGCCTGGGAAACAACAACATTTCTTGGAACAATACCCACATTCTCTGGACACTCATAGTGCTTATGTCCCACTTGCTGACATCTATAGCACCTCAACTCTCTACCTCTGCCCCTGTCTCTGCCTCCTCTTCCTTTTCCTCTGTAAGAACCCCTTCTGCTCCTTGCATCATCCTCTGTAGATGCATTCTGAGGTGAGCTACTGTTAGCTCCATCCCTGGGTGTAGTATGCTTTCCTCTACCACCCTGACTTCCCTTTCCATGGAAAGTACCTCTCTTCTTGGCAGATTGTTTCCTCAAGATTTTCTCCTCTGCTTTCAAGGCCATATGGTAGGCCTCTTCCACTGTCTTAGGAGATAGAAAACCAATCTCATCTTGGATCTCCAGCTTGAGACCATTCACATATCTGGTAGTCTTCTCTGGTGTGTCTTGAAATTTCCCAGCTCTTATGCTCACTCTGTAGAATTCCTCTGTGTATTCCTTTACTGTCAACAACCTCTGTCTCAGGTTCTGCATTTGCCTAAACAATTTCAGCTGATAATCACTAGGCAAGAATTTACCTTTTAATTTAGCCATCATTCTGGTCCAGCTTTTGATAGGTTGCTTGCCAACTCTCCTCCTTTCTGCCTGCACTCCATCCCACCAGAGTGCAGCATGTCCTTTCAGCTTTGTCACTACAAACTTGACCTTTTTATCTTCGCTTATTTCTTCATAGTTGAAGCACTTGTTCATTTCATTTATCCAGTCCACCAGCTCCTCTAGATTCAATCCTCCTGCAAAATTTGATACTTCAATATTGGGCTTAACTGCAGACCCCAGAGTAGTTCTGAGGAGCCTCAAGTCAGGAGGAATCTCAACATTTTCTTCAGCTTATTCTATTTCAGGTTCACTGATTTCTTCAGGATCTCTGGACTGTCTTCGCTCCATGGCATCTATTCTGGCCCCGAACCTCTGCAAAATCTCCAACACTTCTGCGTTGGCAACAGGTCTCCTTCTGCCAACACCTCTACCAACTTGGATTTCCATGTCAGTTCTCTGTAAAAACAACTCAGAAATGCTCTGATACCAAAAATGATGGCAACAAAACTGAAAGTCGGCCCCTAAGGAGAGATGGTCTCTTCTCGTGGCTCTGTCAGCGCTTTCCTCTATTAACCTAGTTTTCCTCCACGTGGTCTTCTTTCTTTTCTTGGAATTTTGTTTATCAAATTCGAGGAATTTAATAAATAAACATTATAAAAAACATTTGAAAATTAAATTATATCTCTGAACTTTATATTAATACCCAACGCTTTTTAAACAAATGGCTTTGTAATAAACCTTTGGTTCCGGGCCCCACATCTATGATCAATAGTCCAATCAAATTCACGTGCCATACCTTGATTATCCTTCGCACTACTTCCAAAAGCGACCACCGTCCGATGGCTCCCTCCCAGTTCGACGACGTTCAACGATATCGCGCGGCCTCCCTGGTCGAACGTTAACGTGAGATGGCGCGCAGTGAGAGCGGTTTTAGGGGTCCTGCCTTTGCCACGTGTCGAGTGCTCAATGGAATCGCTCTGAATTTGGAAATACTGCTCACTCCACAAAAGCGGTGCGATATGGGCAGTCCGGCTTCGTAAATCTGCTCGCGGTTTCAAAATAGTGATTGACCATAGGTTTAAGTCAGGTTATGCTATCCTCCGCATGCTCTCCATTTGTTAACTCAGGTCAGGATTACGATAGTAAAAAAAATTTATCTCTTTATTAAGCAGGAACTCTACTATCATTTAAATAGAATTCATGAACACGGTTTCTCTACATCGACCTCGCTTGTGGGTGGGATTAATTCAACAGGGTTTGTTCGGGTCATTCACAAGAAAACGATGACCAGAGAAATGCGGAAGTTATGCACCAACCCTACTCAACGATTTCACACAGACCAGTGTTCAATCGCCTCACAATTAAACAATTTCTTCACAAATAAGGATTTGAGACAATTCGATGGCTAATGAGCACTGAAATTATTTAACTGGAAGCAATTGTTAACACATAGATTTTATTGCAGAAATATCTCTCGTTTTCCTCTCTTCTTTTTTCAATGCATCCAAGGGATACAATTTTTATACATTACAATGTGTCTCTTCGGTTCCTCTATGAGGACCATTTAGAAAATCAAAAGCCTAATTGCAATAATTCAACTAACTGAAATATGACAGATGGACTGAACTGAACTATTCGACTTCTACAAACTCTGACTAATCTAAAAGATACAGTCAATTGAGGTATTGACACCTATCTGTTAAAATTCAATTTTTTTCAAACCCCCCTAGCCACAACATGTGGACAAAACCTCCTACATTGCTGGCTAGTGTCTAATGCCCCTACATCACATGACTTATCTAACATAAAACATAGATCTAACTCTCAGTTCGGCTATCGCCCCGTTCGACTTTCTCTTCCAAGGAATTTATATTATAAACCCAATGGATTATAAACCTAAGGGATTTATATTAAAATCTAGGATTAATATTATAAACCCTATAAATAATATTATACCTGTTAGGATATTCCGACACATAGGAAATAGTTAAGAATAACTTAGTCTAGTGTAGAGTTAGGTAAAGTGTGTTTCTTTACCATGTATATTTGTAACTTATAATCCGATGGTCACGATTTGTAGTGATCCGATGGTTATCTCTCTTCTCGGTATTAACGACACTTGATCTGTGGCTTAACACCCGATTGGTACATGATCTCTATTTAAAGAGAATGGAGGGTCATTTGTAGGTTAACCGTTTATGAGAGAAACATATGTAACATTTTTTTTTATATTAATAAATTTCCTGAAGTGGCCGCGTTGGCTCAAGGCGTGGATTGTTTCCCTCTTTGAGGGTTTTAACTACGTGCTTATTCTGGGGTACTGATTTGTGATCTGTTTGTGAGCGGTAACCTTTGGTTCTTAATCTATGGAACTTACCCTGTAAATTCCTACATGGTATCAGAGCTATTTTGAGGGCCGCATCCGTTGTTGATCCAAATCCGAAGCTGGTTTGACTGCATGTGACTGTCGTTTTGTAGATCTACTATTTATGAAATTTTTCAAGCCTGGATAACTACTCTCTTGTGTCCAAAGCGTCTGTTATAGTGAGGAACACCTTTCGTTTCATGCGAAAAGGTTTTCGGTTGCCCAAGTTATTTTAGTTTAGATATGGAAGCAAAAAGTATCTATTTTGCAGTTATATTTGCTGATAGTTTTGATTATTTCGGTTCCCTCTGTTTATGTCAGTTTTTAGGTCTTATTTATTTTTCGGATCTATATCATCTTCTTTGCGTATTCTCTTTGCCCTGTGCTGTGTGCGATCTCAGCAAATCAGAAACAGGAAGAAGGTTTTTTTTACTACGTATGCTCTTTCCCCGCGTCTCTATGCGATCTCAGGAAATCAGAAATAGTAAAATAGATAGTTTCTGGTAAGGCTAACCGAAAAAATAACATTTTTTCGTAAGGCTTTCATTTATTTGTTTGCTCAGTTTTGTGTGCAGGAAAAGCACGCACACCAAAGTATAGTTGATAGCCGAACAGATTAAAGAGAGTTATTTTTCTTAAACACTTGTTTGGAAATCAATCGACATTAGTTGGAGAAGGCCCATTAATGCGAATCTATGCTCTTGACCAGTGCGTTATAATGCGCTCCTTTTTCTTGACATGTGCGTTAGTAATGCTGGGGATCCTTTAAAACATAGCATTAGTAAAACAAACTAACGCTCCCCTTGACTCGTGTTTTCAAAAGGGAATAACTTATTCATCTGGGAGCCGTTTCTCGAGCTGTTTTTTTTGAAATGATCTAATTTTTCAAGATATTTCCATTGGAGCAGTTAGTTTCACCTTTTCTCAGCTTCAGTTTTTATTTTTATTTTTTTTCTTTAAATGGAAAGTGCATGCCCGATTATTCTTAACAACACCAATTATTTCCAATGGCTACCTCACATGGTAGATATAATTCGAAGTAAAGGTCTTCATAGAATAGCCACAGGTCAAGAAACTAAACCTTCCGATGATGATAAAGTTCCTAAATGGGAAAATAAACAAGATGAAGCACGAGGGTTGATAGGAATGTCCATTGCTCAAGATCTTCGATTTCACATCCTTGCCATTGACACCCCTGATAAATCCCTGGAAAAGATAAGTATTGTTTTTGGCATTCAAAATCAAATCAGGGCCCACCATCTTGAAAATGAGTTACTTACTTTGGACCCCAATAATTTCTCCTCTATTGAAGATTTTTTGTCCAAATTCAAGACCCTTAGACTTCTTTTAGAATGTTTTAAGGTCAAAAAGGAAGATGGTAGCCTCATTTATTGCATTCTTGCTAAGCTTGATCCTGCATACTCTGTATTTGTTTCCACCTTCCATTCCACTAAAGAAGCCATCATTTCTTCAGGAACCACCTACAAGAATCCCTCTTTTGATTCCTTTTTTGATTCTTTGATAAGAGAACAAGAAAAATATTACACCTTGGTCTTATCACTCCTGGAAACACTTCTAAGAAAGCCTTAGTAGCCCAACAATAATCATATCAAAATAATCCCAAGAAGCAATATCCTAAAAAGTATGGTCCTAAACCAAACAAGGGTCCTAAGCAATTTCAGCCACAAAATGAAAATTCAAATCACCAAAATGATAAAGCAAATAAAAACAAAGGGAAGAAGACAGATAGACATTTCAACTTTTGCAATCGTGATGGCCATATAGAGTCCAAATTTTTTAAGAAGATGGAAGCCTTATAAACCGCAATGAAGAAGCACAACATCAATTTGGAGCACTCTTCACCTTCATCTTCAAGAATGGCACTTTATACTTGTGTTTGTCAAGCATCAAGATCTAGTTATGTATTAAATGTATCTTCCTCTTCTCCTTCTCATGAGTGGCTCATTGATTCTGGAGCTTCTTACCACATGGCCAAAAATAAAGCCATGTTTTCTTCTTTAAATGATTGTAACACCAAACATATTTATGTTGGTGATGATATATATCTTAGTGTTGTAGGATCTGGAACCATTCATCTAGATAATGGTCAGTTTAATGATGTACTATATGTTCCTACATTTTCACGAAACCTTCTCTCTGTTTATCAGATATCTCATTCAGGTGAAGGGAAAATAGTAGAATTCTCACCTCATGATGTTGTAATCAAAGACCTCAAAGATCCCAAACATATTTTAGCTACTGGAATTGCTAATTATTCAAAAATGTTGTATAATTTTGATGAATTTGGGTCATCATGTCTTCCCTCTGTTTTTTCTTCTCATAATGATGAAGTGAGAAAACTTTGGCATGAGAAATTTGGTCACTTAAACTATAACTCTCTTCAAAATCTATGTAAATAAAATATGGTGATAGGTCTTCCTATGGTATCTTTCCGAGATGGTGTTTGCTCTGGATGTGTACTTGGAAAACATCATCGGGATAGTTTTGACAAACGTGCCTCTTGGCACACCTAAGCCCCTTTGCAACTTGTGCACAATGATCTATGTGGTCATCTTCCTGTTGTTTCTTTCTCTGGTTGCAAGTACTTCTGAAATTTCATTGATGATTTTTGTAGACACACTTCAGTATACTTCTTAAAACTCAAGAGTGAAGTTTTTAACATGTTCTTGGCCTTTAAGGCCTTTGTTGAGAAACAATCTGGACATCAAATTCTTAAATTAAGATCAGACAATGGAGAAGAATATGTTAACAACAAATTTATCAACTTCTTCACTAGGCATGGCATTCAATTGCAACATACTGTTCCATATACTCCACAACAAAATGGTGTAGCTGACAGGAAGAATTGCACCTTAAAAGAAATAGCTAATTGTATGCTTCAATCTAAAGGACTTGGTCTCAATTTTTGGGCAAAAGCCATTAACTGTGAAAATTACATAGTAAATCGCACTCCTACTAAGGTTTTAAAGAACATAACTCTAGAAGAAGCTTGGAGCTCAATCAAACCAGATGTAAGTCACTTTTGTGTTTTTGGAAGTGATGCTTGGGCCCATATTCCAGATGCGAAACATAAAGCCTTAGAACCTAAGAGTGAAAAATGCATTTTTGTTGGATATTCTAAAGATGTCGAAGGATATAGACTTCTTCAAGAAAAATCCAAAAATATAATCATTAGAAGAGATGTAAAATTTGATGAAAATATATCGGCCTGCGAGCCTAGTTCGACGGTTGTGCCACCTTTGCCCTGCGAGTCTGATTTGGAATATGTGCCACCTCTCTCTCTCTCTTCTATTTTTAATAGCATTCCTTCTAGTTCAGATTATGTAAACGAGGATGAAAATCCTCCTCCACCTCTTGAAATTTTTCCTTTTACTCCACAACTTCCAAGATGGGTCCGCTCTACTTGGGATGCAGCAGGTTCTCTTGCAGGTGACCTTGCAGATCGATGACATACACGTTCTCAGTTCGAAAGAGCCTCTTCCTTATTGGCTCAAGTTACAAAAAATCTTGATCCAGAAACCTTTGAAGAAGCTTCCGGTCATCCAGATTGGGATGAAGCTATGAATGAAGAATATCGCTCCTTATTGGTGAACGATACTTGGGATATAGTTCCTCTTCCAAAAGGAAGAAAACTTGTCAAATGCAGATGGGTTTACAAGACAAAGTTTGGAACAGATGGAAATGTGGATAGACATAAAGCTCATCTTGTCGCTAAAGTATTTTCACAAGTTGAAGGCATTGACTATACTGAAACCTTCTCCCCTTTTGCCAAAGTGAATTCTATCTACATTTTTCTTTCCCTTGCTGCCTCCTTTAAATGGGAAGTCCATCAGATGGATGTTAGATCTTCCTTCTTCCATGGAGATTTTCATGACGAAATCTACATGGAAAAACCCCTTGGCTTTATCCAAAATGACTCTAGCTGTGTTTGTCACCTTAGAAAGTCTCTCTATGGTCTCAAACAAGCTCCTCAGGCTTGGTATGCCAAAATGGATAGATTTCTTTTAGATAATGAATTTTCTAGGTGCCATTCTAACAATGCTGTCTACACCAAGAAAGTCGGTAAGTCCTTCACCATCCTTGTTCTTTATGTTGATGATCTTATCCTTACTGGTAGTGATCCCAACCATATAAACCATGTGAATTCTAGCCTCAAAAAGAAGTTTGAAATGACAGAATTAGGACACTTGCATTATTTCCTTGGTCTTCAAGTCTTGCAATCCAAGGAAGGAATTACCCTCTCTCAGTCCAAGTATGTCTGTGATCTTCTACAGCACTTTCACATGGAAGAATGTAAGCCATCCCCTTCTCCCTTTCATTCTGGAGTCAAGCTTTCAGTCACTTGTACTACCCCTAAAGTTGATGCTAACTTATACCATCAACTCTTTGGTAAACTTCTGTATCTAACCCATACCCATCCCGACCTTTCCTTTGTCATTGGTCTTGTCACTAGGTTTATGCACCAACCTCACGAAAGTCACTCGAAAGAAGCTAAAATAATACTTTGATATATTCGAGGTACAATTCAGTTCGCGATTTATTACAGTGCAGGAGCATCTCTATTGTTGATTGGTTTCACTGATTCTGATTGGGATGGTGACCCTGATGATTGAAATTATACTGCAGGATATGTATTCAATCTTGGTTCAGGACCTATTACTTGGTATTGTAAGAAACAAAGTGCATCTCTCATTCTTTATCAGAAGGAGAGTATCATGGTGCAGTTGAAGCCAGCAAGGAAGCCATATGGCTTCGTCAGATCCTGTCTGAATTCTATCTTCATCAGTAGCATCCAACTACACTTTGGTGTGATAATAAGAGTGCCATCAAGCTATGTAAAGATCCAGTTCAACATCAGCGTATGAAACACATTGAACTCCACATACACTTCATCAAAAAGCTCATTCACGATCATGTTCTTGAAGTGCAGTACTGTCCAACCAATGATCAAGTAGCCGATATCTTTACAAAGGCTCTCACAGAAGCGAATTTTACCAAACTTTGATCCATGCCTGGAGTTCAGGAAAGTTGTCATTAAGGGGGGATAGGCTCTAATGCCTCCTTCCTTCTCCTATTGTGTCACTTTTGTAAATCATTCAATCCTATCCCAATTTGTTCTTAAGGGGGGATGTTAGGATATTTCGACACATAGGAAATACGCTCCTTTCATGTCACCTTTGTAAATCCTTCAATCCTATCCCAAGTTTTTCTTAAGGGGGAATGTTAGGATATTCCGACACATAGGAAATAGTTAAGAATAAATTAGTCTAGTTTAGAGTTAGGTAAAGTGTGTTTCTTTACCATCTACATTTGTAACTTATAATCCGCCAGTCACAATTTTTAGTGATCTGACGGTTATCTCCCTCCTCAGTATTAACGACACTTGATCCATGGCTTAACACTCGATTGGTCCATGATATCTATTTAAAGAGCATGGAGGGTCATTTGTAGGTTAACCGTTTATGAGAGAAACATATGTAACTTTTTTTTTATATTAATAAATTTCCTGAAGTGGCCGCATTGGCTTAGGCCGTGGACTGTTTCCCTCTTTGAGGGTTTTAACCACGTGATTATACTGGTGTACTGATTTGTGATCTGTTTGTGACCTTTTGTTCTTGATCTACGGAACTTGCCCTGTAAATTCCTACAATACCCTATGAATATGAACCTTAGAGTAATAAACCCAAGGCATTGATATTATAAACCCAAGGAACTAATAAACCCAAGGGATTAATACTAACAACCCAAGGGAATAATATTAAAGCTAAGGGATTAATATTGTAAACTCTACGTATATAAAATTTAAGATAAATATCATAAGCCATAAAATAAACACGGTTGACCATGTTTTATTTTCATATTGATGAAATACTTTTCACAGTGGGACATTGGACCATTGTTAGAATATTGAGAGAATATTTGTTAGAATGCAACGTTGGACTATGGTTGACCATGGTTAATTTACATATTGTGAAAATCTGATGATAAAAACTAAGATAAATGTTATAAACCAAGGTTACAATGGTTACGTTACATTGTTTGTAATGTAACATTATGACAATGTTTGTCAAATTAATTGTCACATTGTGACAAAGTTTATCACAATATGATGTTGGACATATTTGTAAAAATATTAAACCATAATTTTGTAATGTTGCAATATTAAACACTAATGTAAAACCCTAACATTTTAAAACCAAATATATTAAATCCTAAGATTAATATTACACACACTATGATTTTGTCCCCTAAGTTTAATATATTAAACCCTAAGATAAATGTTATAAACCATAGGATTAATATTTTAAACCCTAGGATTAATATTAAACCCCAGTAGTAATATTATAAAACATAGTATTAATATATTAAACCTTAATTTTGTAATGTCACAATGCGACATTGAATAAATTGCATTGTAATGTACCATTACGACAACAATTTTCAAATTAATTGTGATAGTGTGACAATATTTGTCATAATGTCACGTTCGATATATTTCTAAATATATTAAATGCTAATTTTGTAACATTATAAATGCAAGGGATTGATTTGTAACTAGAGTAAGTATAGTAAATTTTCCTTTAAATTATATCATTACGGGTTGATTTTGATTGTGGTTAGAAAGGATTTCGAAGAAAAGAATATGACCTGGGAAGGGTTCTTAAAGGAATTTCAAGGAAGAATTGTAGCAGATTTATAAGGGAAGAAGAGTGCAAGAAGAAAAGAAAAGTCTGAAACCCTAACCCTGGATATTAGTAAAATTAAAAATAGAGAAACCATGTCTAAAAATCTGATGTAGGTAGAAGAGCAAGGGCCCATTACTAAAAATCCGGCCCTTTCAAAGAGAAGAAACCGAAGCTTAGTCAAGAGGACTACCTCATTGAAGGAAGGCCACGTTCAATCAACCTCTCCAATAAAATTGGATGACTCCCAACCTAGTTCACCGATTACAGACAGCCTTTCGCTCCTTGCGGATGTTGTGGCTCATACAGTAGTTAGTGAAGATTACATTGATGAAGAAGATGTTACCCCGTTTTTAGTCTTAGGAATATGAAGAGAAAAAAAACTAGAAACCATGTGTGAGTTCAGGAAAGGACACGGTTGAGGGTCAAAAATATGATGAAACTCAAGGTTTCGAGACCCTTTATGATGAGTATTTGTAATATGTTGATGGAAAGGGTGATATCAGCCTTGATGACACAAGCACTTGATTTAAGTAAACTACCGAGAAGACTCCAACATAAGAGGAATTGAATAAGGAAATTCATACTCTTTACCAAATCCGCCAAGTCAAGGAACTCAAGAAGCGTATTTATGGAATTTAGATAATGAATCAAGCTATGAAAGAAAAAGGAGTAGTAGTGCAATATAGAAACATTGAACTGATAGGGAAAATGCAAGAACTGAAATGGCAAGTGAGAGTATGGAAACTCTAAGCATCAAAATGTTATGGGAACCTTAGAAAAGTAGTCAAAATATTTAAAACGGCTCGAGGCAAAAAGCTGAAGACACTGAAGGCAGGGATTAGTATCTAGATTCGGGACTGAAGATAGGTCTCCATGTTTTGTTTTTTGCAGAAGGTAAGGTTGTGTGAGGACACACAACAACATAGGGATGGGAGGATGTTCGTTGGTATAATTACTCTATTTTTAACACCTTTCCTATTTTGAACTCACCACCTAAACCTCTGTTTTAACCTTGGAAACCATTTATTATTATACTTAATACTTATTCCTGCACTCTTTTTCTGTTTTTAAAATTAAAGGTTATACACAGAATTAATTATTAATTTAATGGATTTTATATTCTAAATAGCTTTTGCAACTCATATATTTCCTTTCCTAAAGTAATTTTATGAGACAATGTGTTAATCTACGTGGAAAGTGAATTGGTGCAGGCATGATTCCTGTACCAGCGAGTGACTCCTGCACTCTTGGGGAAGTTGTCAACGATGCGTTAAGGTTGCTATATGTGGTCAAGGTAGCAAAAAAAATATGTGTATCTCTCGTCAAGAGTATCAGTTCATTATGTGCAAGGTTCAGAGCATAGAGAATGGAGTGGATATGAAGACCAATACCTAGGTTTTCTGTCTTAGTTTAGCGTTTTGATAACAGATAAAAGGCTTAAGTTAAATAGTTTTTATATTTTACGCTACGGCCATAGGAAAAATATTATGTATTTAATGAAAATTTTTGATAGAGGATAGTTAGTGATGTCGTAGAAAATGTCTTCAAGGACTGTAATCATTTTTGGTATCGCCTTCTTCTGGGCTGGATCATAGATCCATGATGTACATTTTATTTTGAAACTTAATATAAAAGAATGTGCTAGTATGTAATTTCATTTTCTATTTAATTTTTATGTGTCATTGATCAACTTAAGTACTGGATCTCGTAGCAGGGAAATGAGATGGTTGGCTAGGGTCCAACCAACCAAGCTCGTTCTCCCTATATTGTTAGGTGTGTTTAATTCAATTTATTTATGCAAGTTGGAAGCATATCATATTTCATTCTCTCATAAGTAAGAGGCTTTAATTCCTTTGCAAATTGTGTATCTCAGATCCGATATGTGTGTGGGTTTGATTATGCATGATTCTTAATTTACATATATCTTTCCTTTGATGCTTGTTTTATTTCTATAAGAAGTGCAGGTACGCTGCCTCCACCAGTACAATTTTTTTTGTACAAGTCACAATTCCTTAGTTTCTTCATGAAATTTATTTTTCATTTCTTTACTTCCACAAGATCTTTGTTTACTTTTCTGAAAATAGTGTTTATTCCTCAACAAAAGCATTCTTAATATTTCTAGTTTAATTAAGAATTTATTTGCATTAATACAATGGAAATGAATGTGATCGCGATATGAAGGTTTGTGCTTGCACATAATAATTTTATGGAAAAAATTGAGCTCAAAAATAAAATTCTTAAATGAACTTTTGAGTAAAAAATTTGTAAGTGCAGATCTAATTCATATGACAAACAATCATCTCAGGGAAAGGGTGTTGTCATGAGGATCAAATAATTTATTTATTTGCATGAAGGAAGTTTGTTGTTTTATAAAATATTTAATTTGACCTTTAAACACTTTTCTTATTTATGAATCTAAAAAAGGTTGAAGAGTTTTTTTTCTTATGAGGGTTACTTTCAAGTTCTGTTTTCTTTGCACTCTATTTATTTAGTTAAACACACTCTTTAATTTTTTCAAGTAATTTGGGAACCAAGTATAGGAATATTGGTTTTCTAGTACAGGAACCTCTATTATGGTACATGAATAAAGTGCTCTGGTACATAGACTCAGTATTCCTGTATGAAGGTAGAAATATTCAGTGCAGGTATAGAAGACACTTCCAAGGCATAAAATTCATTCCGGTGTTGGAAAAACGTTCCAGTATAGGAACATTTTTGTAGTGGAGGAACTAAAGTTTAGTACAGGAAGGAATACCTTTAAAGAAGACAGATATCTTGAATAACTTAATTATCACATTGTCTTATAACTCCGCTGAAGATTATATTAAATGTCATTTTATTATCCAAGTTTGTTCCCAATGAATTGAGAGTCCTTTTATTTTTGGTTTCTACAATGTACTTTCCTTTTATTCCAGCACCAGGATTTTTTTGGTATTAATTGTTGTGTGATCATTTTCTTTCGATTCTGTCGATTTTGATTAAAGAAGTAACAATATAATTAGGAAAATTTCTGATAATTCTTGGCATTTCCAGTGCTACGCCTCTAAGCCTTCGAAGCCCCTGGGTTGACAATTAGGTGTTGAAGGAGTTTGTTAAATTCCAATTCGTACACCTAACATAAACACTCCTTGGATGGTTGATGCTTCTTTTATGTCAACTTCACCACTCATATTGCAGTATTGAGGTAGTACGATGATTGGAAAAGTCATGATAAAAAAAAATCCTTCTAATAGATTCATCCATCTATCTACGACTTCTGCATCTATTTGGACCTCAAATATGGGAATTTCGAAGTTAACTTGTACCTTAAAAGGAGTGGCATCTCGAGAGTGGCTACCGGATGAAGATGCATTTCTAGTGGGTAGCCGTTGAAGGATCTGGGCAAAGTTACCCAACATCATGTTTCTTTGTTTGTCAAGGGCCTCCTCGACCAATATTTTAATAGGATCTCCAGTTCCCTCATCTTTATTTTCCTCTTCCAATGGAGGTCGTCGGGGTTTACGAGGCTGATCTTGAAGTTAAGGTTCAACTAGATCAAGCACTAACTCCTTATACCCCAATCTTGTTGGGGACATGCAAAGAAAGATCGAGAAAGAGAAAACCGCTCTGATACCACTGATCTGGATTTATGCAGGAATGAAATGAAATAAAAAAACAAAAATAAATGCAAAGATGCAACAAAAAATATACTTCATTTCATTAATATCAAATCACTGAAATAAGCTTATAGACAAAATGGAAATAAACTAGCTCGGGTGATGGTAGCTTGTATTTGAGAAGATATGTGGCATCTACTTGCCTCTGAACTATGTTACAATGAGGCTCAAGGTAGTTTTTATTATTTAACAAGATGGGAAAACCCTAAACATCCAAAAACCTAACCCTAGGACATGAAGCGCCAAAACTATGGGCCCCATTTGGGTAAATTGGTACATCAATTTCCCGGGGGCATAACTTTGGCATACGATCTCCGTTTGACATGCACAATACCTCGTTAGAAATATCTATATGAGGACTACAAATTTCGAGTGAAAAACATTAAATAATGATGCATGTTGTTTCGGTTTTCCGAAAAAATGTCGTTTAGGGCCACAAAACGACTTCGGAAGTTCATGCCACGAAAAACTGCCAAAAATAGTAATTTTTTCTACAATTAAGGAAACTAAAAACTGAAATAAACAATTATGGAGGTCCAAGTGGAATAGGCGAGTAGCCAAAAATATCCATCTAGATAAATTAATAATTCTGTTGATTTGAAGCTCGAATACCCTGGTTCTCGAAGCTTTTTAATAATTCATTTTCTAAAAATTTTCGAGGGTTTGAGCCTTCTACGTTTGCTACTCACTTTCGAGGTTCTGGGTTTCCACGATTATGCAATTTTTGACTTTTGTAGGCCCAACTTTAACTTCTTATAAATTCTGATCTAAGATGCCTTTTTAGGACTTTAGTTTACTGTTGGAAACATGTCTCATAGCTATTTCCATATGAGTGGATCATGTGGCCTTTTAGCTCATTTGCTTCCTGAAAAATGGCTTCAAAATCTCTGCATCATTCTACATCTCGACCCTTCTTTTTCATAGAACTTGCTTCCTAATGCATTTCTTTAAAATCTATTCCATCTACTACCACATGTTGACATCAATGAAAATGTGTTGCTGCCCTTAATATGTACTCCTCTTATTCTTTGCTGCTACTTCTTCTACCACTCAAGCTGCTCCTTAAGATGTGCTTGTATCACTAAAACCTCTCCTTATACTCCTTTATCTGAACATTATTACCTCTCCCATTATTTGTTTTTTTATCACCATTATCACTCACCCTTTTTCCTTTCTTTTTTATCACTATGTATCTTTTCGCCTTTGATATTAATGAAAGTACACCAACATGCTCCCCCTATCTCCATTCTTTTCCCAGAAACAATAATTATCTGTCATGATGATCTTGTGGACCTGGAAGCTTCACCTTTTTCTGCTGAAAATACAACAACTACCTTTATTTCTCCTTAAGTAAGAGCTAGTGTAGGGAGGTAAGAGGAACAACTCCCAATATTTTCCTCAAATCATCAAATTTTTTCCTAGAAAGTGGCTTAGTGAAAATATCAAAAACTTATTTTTCAGTAACATACTCCAGCTTCACAACTTGATTTGAAAATTTCTCTCACAAGAAGTGTAATATCCCTCCATTGCGGTAATATTGTTCTGGTTAGACTGATTTATGTTAGGAAGAATGGAGGAAAATGCATGAGAAATATTAGAAATTTATGTAAATGAAATAAATAAATGCTATGTATGTGCTTGGGAATGAGACTCCTAGACATGAGACTCTTGCCAAATAAAGAGAATAAAATATCATTATAAAATGAGGTTGGATAATTCTCTCACGATAAGATTTTAGATGAAATTCTAGATAAGTTTAATGTATGTGAGAGAAAAATCCATTAAGTTGCTTAGATAGAGAAATATTTTAAGTCAAGATAAGCATAATAGCATCACGGGAGAAAAATGATGAGCTTTTATGGAAAATACTAGACAACTCCATAAAAAAGTGTAATGTTCCCAAATACTAGCCTCAAAGCTAAATGGAACATTAGAGTTAGCAGCATCTCGAACCGGTGAATAAATGGGTATAAAAGCCCATAAGTCTCCTAAGGAGGAATAAAAATACTCCAAGTGTGAAAGGAGACACTCTTTATAGCTTACTAAAACACCTCCACGTGTGAACAGGGATAATATCAGGTTGGTTCAGTCCACTTTGACTAAGTCAACAATGCAGTTGTGGAGGAGCAGGAATCAAAGAAGGAATAACGCAGTTTTGGAGGGAGATGAATATTTTGATGGAGACGACCTAATTGAGTGGGGCCAAGGGAAATAAAACTCATGTTTTATTTAAGGAAGAGGATGGAAACAATATTCTTCATGTTTTATATTATTATTTTGTCTGCTCAGACTTTTTTCTTCCTCTTGTTGTTTAGTAGGGTTGCTGTGTTGTTTAGCACCTGGTGTTCCTGAGCAGGAATCCCACCTTTTTCCTTGAGGAGAATCTTGGCAGAGTTTGCATTCATCATTCCACATCAGGTTTTCAGGCCAAACTTCAACCTACTTCATCAGCGCAGTTTCTACAGGTGGTTGTGTAGTGTTGCAGGGTGCAGAAGTGGAAGGGATTTGAACCCCACTTTCTGAGCTAGTTTCTCATTGGAGGAAGGTTTAATTAACTTGAGAGATATTTTTGGGAAGATATAGAGATTATATAAGATTTTTGGTGTCAGACCACACATTTCCCTACATTCCCAACGTTTTTCCAGCTAGGGAATGTGTTATTTTGGAGGCAGCTTCAGTAGTTGGTCTAGTGGCCCCGTTGCAGTGTTTTCTTGTGACTGAAAGGTCCATCATTTCATGGGAGGAAGCCCTTGAGGGATCTACATCAAATAATACATATTTCAGCTTTATACAGTCTTATGCTTCAGTGTTGCAGTGATTATTCAGTAATTTTCTGAAGATCACATTTGTATGCAGAGTGTATGACAAAAAACCCTTTCCAGGTTTTCTTGTAATTGTAATAAGGAGACTAGATCTCATTTTATGAGCATGATTTTCCAATATATGAGTATATATATTTGTATTCTTTATTTCTGAGTGAAATCGTCTTAAAACTGCGCTGTCTCTTTTGTGCATAATTTATGAGTAGCAGTGTTTGGGGTTTTTGGTCATTTTCAGCTACACTAGTGTGGGAGGTTTGTTTACCTCACATAGTTTCATTTCTTTCTGATCTCCTCTTGGAATTAGATGATGTATGGATTTACTTATGGGATCCAAGTGATGATTTTCATTTTTATGGCTTACATTTCTGGAAATGCATTTTTCTGTGGATGCATTTCTGAGTAGTCCATTTTTGGAATATTTTAAGATATTCCCTATACTGCCTATTTTCCCTATTTTGGGATATTACAGTGGTATCAAAGCTTCAATATTGGCTTAGCCTGTGGATCTCAGGCCATTATAATTTCAGGAGAGATGGACAGAAAATAGAAGCTCCATGATGTGAAGGGAGGAAGGAAGAAAGGTTTACAAAGCTTCTTCCAAAATCTATGCAGAGCTTTCAAGGAGAGATGAAGAAAATGAGAATGGAGATGGGATATCCAAGGGAGTTTGAATCTATATTTTCACATGGGGAGTGTGAGCATGCAGCTACACACCATGATGCACAACGTATTCAAGTGCCTAGATCTATCTTGAGATGGATGAGAGGAGGAAGAATACCTAAGAGGAACACTCTTAGTGAATTGTTGCAGGAGTATGAATCTAAAACTGAGAGGTTTAGAGACCATACCAATTTTCAAAAGTTTTGCAAGATCCATGTGGAGGAGAGCAAGTAGCAGGATGCAGATAGATTTCTTCTATCTAATTTTGCAGGGTGACCTACATGTTCAGCTGGAGCTGGGCTGAAGGAGCTAGACTCATATTTACAACAACACCACATTTCTGAAGAAGAAGCCATCAGAATTGCAGCGCTGCATTTTAGAGGTAAGGCCAATGCTTGGTGGATTTTTGAATCTTGTTCTTTGAAAAATGCAAACACTTCCTCTTATGCAAGATTCATTGAAACATAGGTGGGAAGGTTTGATGGAAAACTTCCTAAGACACATGAGCAAGAAAAACTTGAGAAAACAATAACCTTGCATGTGATGGGGGAGACTCCACTTTAGAAAACCATAGGAGAAGCTGACATCTTGCATTACACATTGTTAGAGGCAAGACCTCTAGCTCATAATCCTAAAAAAGAGGGCATGGGGATCTATTTTTCACAAGAGGATCCAATTTTTGAGATGTTGCCCATACACATTGATGAAGATGAGGGAAACAACGCTGTCACATCTAGAGCACATGCAGTACCTCATGCAGAGGGAGGAGGAGTACATGCTCCAACAGGAGGGCTTCTTGTATACTTGCAAGAAGTTCCCTAGGATCTCATACATAGAGGTCCAAGCACAATCAGTGAGCAACATGATTGTGAAGCATTGCATCTAGAAGGAGGGGGTAGGAAGGAAGAGCAACATCATGTGATGAGAGGCACACACCCTTCTCTATTTCAGGGAGCTAATGCAAAGAGGAGGTAGACTGTATTGCGTTGTAAAGGCAAGGGCAAGGTTGCCCAACCATGTGTACAGTCCACTCTTGACATTGATGTCTCACTACATGGAGACATTCCACCTAGGAGGCCACCAGATCTAGAGTTGATGAGAGACATCTTGTCTTATGATTCACCACTCTTGGATTTTGGAGAGGTGAAGAGTTTGGAGGAAGACTTTGTAATGGGGTATGTCGAAGTAGCATACAACAACATGAGGAGAGCTTCACATGCCAGATCACCAACGCTGTCTCTTAGGAGGATTGATCCTTATTAGACATCTTAACTCTTAGTAGAGTACTCCAAGGATCTTGGTGCATGCATGACTCTCGATGAACCAGATAGAGATGATGAGTATATGGTGGATGATATGGTCATTTATTCACATGGAAAAGTCTTCTTGAATAGAACTTCTAGTCTCAAGGAGAAGTTACTACTTGCAGCACATGAGGACTTCCTTTCCATGCATTATGATGCATACATTTATTTGGCAGAGGAGTTCACTTGGGAGGGCATCTATTATGACATATTTCAGCATATGGAGAGATGCATAGCCCAGATGGTGATAGATAGGAGGTCACAACCACTTCCCTACTCATTGGAGGTGAGGGAAAGATTCCAGTTGAGCCATTTCAACTCAAAATCTCAAGTACATGATGGAGGAGGTATAATTTCACATTTTGTATTGTACTTCTTTCCCTTGTTTGAGCAGCATGATGTATCAAGAAGAATTATCTCTTCTTGCATATTGTATGATGATGTACTTACAACTACTTGTAGCACTAAATTTTGCTATTTTTTTGGTGGTTTGTGGGGGAAGCCACATGATTCTTGGTATGCACCATTGACACCAATTATATCTTCATGTTTCCATCTTATGTGATGACTGTGGCAGCAAACAAGGGGCTGGGTAAGAACTTGTTAATTTATGTTTTGATGTAGGCCAAGGAAGCACTGCGCGGGTTCCATTGGTGGAACTATGATTCACTTTCCAGTTGTCATTTGGGAACTTGTTTTCATTGTTATTTTCTTTCATATATTGCTAATATTTTTTATATTCATGGAAAGCATTATTTGGAGAGTGCTGGAGGTATTAGAGATGCCCATTGGGAGCATGATTCTCCCCACTTTACATGTGCATTTTAGGAGAAGCCATGGGCAAACCATGATTACCCCATCACACATTTCCCCTTCTTTTTGGGAGGAACCACTTGAAGAATTTGAGGAGGCACTTCATGGCTGAATTGTTTGATGGGGGAGCTTGGGCCATTCTTGGAGGCCGTGTTATTTCAGCCCAAGGATAGAGGCAACCCCATGTTTACCATAAATGGAGGGAGAAATCATTTGAATGGCAGAATTCAATCTCTCCATGCAGCCCCAACACATTGTATAAAACCGAGGTTGATGATTCTTTTGATGGGATACCTAGGATGACTCATTTCATTTGGATGATAGCATGGGTGAGGTAGTCACTCATTCACCATGTTTGTCACCACTCCTACTTTGTGGAGGCCATGAGACAACAAATAGGTTTCCATTCACAGTTTCCAACTTTGATTGATGTGGGCCATTTGGTTTTGCACACTTGGGAGGAAACATTTGATGACAATTTTATTACAGATTATCTTGATGCAGTGATGGAGGCCATTGATGGGAGGCCACAAGAGGAGGAGGGGAGAAATTTTTCTCTCCCTATACATTTGCTTGAGGACAAGAAAAGATTTTGGAGGGGAGGACTGTAATATTCCCAAATTTGAGCCTCAAAGCTAAATGGAACATTAGAGTTAGCAACATCTCTAACTGGTGAATAAATGGGTAGAAAAGCCCATAAATCTCCTAAGTAGGAATAAAAATACTCCAAGTGTGAAAGGATACACTCTTTACAACTTACTAAAACACCTCCATGTGTGAACAATGATAATATCAGGTTGGTTCAGTCCACTTTGACTAAGTCAACATCACAGTTGTGGAGGAGCAGGAATCAAAGAAGGAATAACACAGTTTTGGAGGGTGATGAATCTTTTGATGGAGATGACCTAATTGAGTGGGGCCAAGGGCAAGAAAACTCATGTTTTATTGAAGGAAGAGGATGGCAGCAATATTCTTCATGTTTTAGATTATTATTTTGTCTGCTCAGACTTTTTGCTTCCTCTTGCTATTTAGCAGGGTTGCTGTGCTGTTTAGCACCGAGTGTTCCCGAGCAGGAATCCCACCTCTTTCCTTGAGGAGACTCTTGGGAGAGTTTGCATTCATCATCCACATTAGGATTTCAGGCCAAGCTTTAGCCTACTTCTTTAGCGCAGTTTTTGTAGGTGATTGTGCAGTGTTGCAGGGTGAAGCAGTGGAAGGGATTGGAACCCCACTTTCTGAGCTAGTTTCTCATTGGAGGAAGGTTTTATTCACTTGAGAGATCTGTTTGGGGAGATATAGAGCTTATTTCATATCTGTGGTGTTATACCACACATTTCCCTACATTCCCAACACTGTTCCAGCTAGGGAATGTGTTATTTTGGAGGCAGCTTTAGTAGTTGGTCTAGTGGCTCTGTTGCAGTGTTTTCTTGTGATTGAAAGGTCCATCCTTTCATGGGAGGAAGCCCTTGAGGGATCTACATCATATCAGACATATTTCAGCCTTCTACACTCTTATGCTTCAGTGTTGCAGTGATTATTCAGTAATTTTTTGAAGATCACATTTGTATGCAGAGTGTATGACAAGAAACCCTTTCTGGGTTTTCTTGTAATTGTAATAAGGAGACTAGATCTCATTTTATGAGCATTATTGTCTAATTTATTAGTAGATATATTTGTCTTCTTAATTTATGAGTGAAACCCTCTTAAAACTGCGCTGTCTCTTTTGTCAATAATTTCTAGGTAGTAGTGTCTTGGGTTTTTGGTCATTTTCAGCTACACTAGTGTGGGAGGTCTGTTTACCTCACCTAGTTTCATTTCTTTCTGATATCCTCTTGGACTTAGATGCTAGATGAATGTACCTATGGGATCCAAGTGATGATTTTCATTTTTATGACTTACGTTTCTGGAAATGCGTTTTTCTATGGCTGCATTGCTGAGCAGTCCATTTTTGGAATATTTTAAGATATTCCCTATACTGCCTATTTTCCCTATTTTGGGATATTAAAAAAGGTCCAAAAATGTTGGATATCGCTAAAAGAAACTTTATCATGAAATAAAAGTATTAAATACCTATTAAAGAAATCAATACATATTGTTGATAGCCTGGGAAGTTCATCTCATATCTGGGGCGAACTAAAGGAACTTTGTTAATGGTTGGGTGGCAAACATAGATGTACGAATTCCCAAGTGAATTTTCTAAAGGATCTTTGTTAATGGTTGGGTGGTAAACATAGATGTACGAATTTTATATCACCTGAGAAGTTATTTTAACGCGTGAACCACTCTTAGACTAATTATCATGTTGTTCTCAATTTCTATAGTGTGGAGAAATGTATATTTTAATATTGTATCATTTGCATGTATATAAGGGAGAATAGATTGCTATTGCATCTGACCATGGGTACTTTTTGCATCGATTATAGATCACTAGTTTTTGTGTATAAATGGGAACTTTATGAGATTGTCGATAACATTAATTTGAGAGGGTATATCCTATATGAATTTAGAGATGGCCTTTCCTTTAAAATCTACAAATATAATAATTTATTTTGCATCACAAGATTAATGCTACCATTGATATTCCTTCTTTAGGATAGTTATTCTAAATTACATAAATTAGCTTTGAATCTGGAAAATTAATGTAGTGAGCAATTAAGTGGTTGACTTTATAATTGAATTGGAACTTTGTTAGTTCGAGCCCTATCTAATGCATAGAGCATAGCAATTAATACTCATCCAATGTAAACTTTTTTAATTACTAAGAACATGGTCAAGTGGTTGTGATCATAAGATGAAAAAGTAGTTAAACAACTAAATACTATTTAGGAAGAAATCAAACACGATAGGAAATGCACTGGAAAGAATTAACAAGAATTTAATTAGGCGGATTCATTTAAACATAGTCTGGAGGCATAGAGCTAATCAATTCTGGTTAGCTACTTTACCGTAGAGTTGAGGCTTCAAGTAGAGTGTAGTGATTATTGTAAATTATTAATTAAATTTTTAAATGATGATCAAGTTTCAACGTGAGTCTTCCCAATGTACGTAACAAAAAAAAAAGAGAAAATATAGACAGACGAACACTTGTCGAAGGGAAACATTAAATAAGTACCAAAGAAAAACAAACAATTATAAACTACATAAAAAACGAAACCAGGAAATAGATTGTGATAATAAAGAAGAGGATGAAAGGTAGTAGAAAAAGGGAGCAGAACTTGGATCACACCTTGACTCGATCCGATCTTGTGGGTCACTCCAGAAGGAAACCCAAAGGTTAACATATGTTGTATCAAAACACGAGATTATTTGTTTCGACTAAGGGAAGGAAACAAAAGAAACCTCAGTCATCTCTTGTAAAAACAAAGAAAGACAAAAATGACTGCGCTTAGAATTTAATAATATGGCTGGATAATAGGGGACAAGACTGTTTATTGGAAATACCAATTAAGCAGGATGTATGGAAATTTCCAAAGAGATAACTTTTACCTCAGTATGTGTGAATCAGGAAACCAAAGTAATACTGATACAAACTTCGCCAGTTAAGAGAGACATTGTACCTTCAAAACTGACATGAAATAAAACTTCGCCAGTTATTGAAACTTTAAAATCTTCAAGGGAACTATCATGTTCTATGGAAGGGAAAACACACCAGGTTGACTAATGTAGCCATAAAATCGTTACTTGGATGCAGGGGAGGAACAAGTTATATGAGGAGGTAACCCGATCAAGGCGATCCCAAGGTAACCCGATCAAGGCGATCCCAAATAGCCATGGGAAGGTCGATAGATATTGTTTCCAAGAGAGAAACTAGAAAGGAATGCCGAAAAAACCTAGCCATGGGAAGGTCGATAGATATTGTTTCCAAGAGAGAAACTAGAAAGGAATGCCGAAAAAACCTTATGGCATGCTAAATGCCTCTGTGGCCCACCTTAGCCGACACTCACAACCCATCTGAGGAGAGACCGGGTAGGGAAAATGAAACCAAGAAAGAAAACTTCGAAATGGAGAATGAAGTGCTAGGGTTTTGGAAAAGACATCAAAATTAGTTACACATAATTCGTATAAGGGAACTGGAAAGCCAAGTGATGGTCACATGGCTTTGATATCGTGACAAATGGAAAATGGATCGATTTCTGCCATACCTTTACTGCTTAACGTACACTTTCCTTGGGTCGCATAAGGTATTAAGAGAAGTTAACGAAAATAAATTGTGTGCCAGAACATTAAAACACTTTTTTATATGAAAAACCACACCGTATAATTAGTAACCATAGAAAAGTCGAAAGTTACTTAGAATTGATCAGATTAACTATGCATTAACATAGTCAACACTTGGACCGTATATTATTAGGGAAAGGCAATAATAATATACCATGAATATTATAGTCAAGATAGAAGATAAATGGAGATATAAGGAATATATTCCTTCTGCATCCGCTAACATGAGAATGGAATAATTTTACAACCTAGTATATGTATATTTGGACTCTCTGGAAAATTTATAATCATATTTTATTGAGTATAAGTGACATTGGGAATTAAAATATGGGCATATGCATGACCACAAAAGGTTAATTGATTTCTTTCTAACAATCAGGATTATGTATGCGTTACACTTGGTATGAACACCCTGTCACGTTTTGATATGTTGATAATTGAATTGTGGGTCGAATGGATTATAGGGTGTTGGATTGTGGAGTAATATCTGGTGAATAGGCCTCCATATTAATTAATGGATTCCTTTAAATGGGAGGCCTATTCACCAGATATTACTCCACAATCCAACACCCTATAATCCATTCGACCCACAATTCAATTATCAACATATCAAAACGTGACAGGGTGTTCATACCAACTGTAACGCATACATAATCTTGATTGTTAGAAAAAATCTATTTAACCTTTTGTGGTCATGTGTATGCCCATATTTTAATTCCCAATGTTTATGAATAAAATATAAGTTGTTTAGAGACTTGAAAGGTGTTAACTGCCTCAATTTGTGCACACGCAAGGATATACTATATGATCAATTACTTGGAATATAAAATTCAAGGATGCATAAAGGGTATAGCAATATAAAATCAGCATAGGCACTTACTCTTGTGATAGATAGAATACTCACTTCTCTAATGAGGAGAATTAGGGGTTGTCCAAGACGAAACTTCCTTGTCTGTTAAAGTAAAACTTCCTTGTCTATTAAATTTAATACTGGAAATACATCATAGTAAAAGTAAAATTGGAAATTGAGTAAGGGACTCTAAAAAAGAGTAACATACTAAAAAGACAAGATAATTCTATATATATATATATATATATATATATATATCGGGTATGTGACAAGAAGTGATACATGATTGGAATATGCTTTGTCTTGGAGTGAAAAAATGGATTCTTGGACATATGGATTACACTTTTGTTGTCACAAATGATTGGTATAGGTTTATCATGGAGCATTTGTACATACTACAAGGTCTTATTCATCCACAATAGTTGAGTACAACAAGAATTTGTTGCAATATATTATGCTTTATCTGTAGATAAGCAAATGAAATCTTGCTTCTTGCTCAACCATGAGAGTAGAAGTTGTTGCAATATATTTTGCTTCAACTGTAGATAAGAAAATGGAAGCTTGCTTCTTGCTTAGCCAAAGAAAGCACCACAATTTTTGCATTCATCTTCATCAACTTCCCAATCACCATTAATATAAATGTGAATGAAAAATATTTATCTCTGGTGTACCACATACCATAGTCCATTGTTTCTCTAAGATATCTAAGAATCTTGTTCGCTGCTAATAGATGGCTTTTTCTGGGGGTTGCTTGAAATATTCCAGCCATAGCAATGACTTGCATGATATTTGGTATAGTAGCTCTCAAATACAAGGGACTTCCAATGATGGATCTATATATTGTCTAGTCTACTACTAGAGATTCATCCATATTGATAAGCTTTCAACTTGTCACCATTGGAGTGCTCACTAAGGAACACTCTTCCATGCCAAATTTCTTCAACACTTATTTTAGAGATAAAAAATCCTTTAGATGTCTGCACAATCTACAATCCAAGGAAATAATAAAGCTCTCAAAGAATTTACATTTCAAACTTGACCTTCATATCAACTACAGATTCATTGGTCAGCAAACCTGAGTCATTGGAAAAGATGATATCATCAACATATACAACCACCAAAATGAGTTTTCTATATTTTTCTTTGACATATAAGTTTTTGTTAGCTCCACCTATTTTGAATCCACACATAAGAAATTAGTTGTCTAGCTTGGATTACCAAGCTATAAGGGATTTCTTGAGACCATACAAATCCTTCCTAAGTCTGCAAACATAATCTTATTTCTCTGTTAGCTAAAAACCTTCTCACTTATGTAGACTTCCTCCTATAGATATCCATTGAGGGAAGCCGATTTGAAATCCATTTGATAGATTTTAAATTTCTTAAAGCAAGAAAATTCCAAAAACATTCTTATTGCTCATCATCTATCAATAAGAGAAAAAGTTTCATCAAAATCCAAGCCTTCTATTTGAGCATAGCCTTTGCATACCAACCTAGCCTTATTTCTTACCACTTATCCATAGTCATTCAATTTATTCCTTGAAACTCACTTTGGGCCTATGACATTCTTGTTAGAAGGCCTTGGAAAAAGTTCCCAAGTATCATTTTTCTCTATTTGATCCAATTCTTCATTCATTCACTTTAACTAGTGTTGATCTTGACTAGCTTGAACAACATATTTTTGTTCCTACATGAATAGCAGAGAACATGTACATGTGTGAGGGAATCTAGCAGCTTCCTTCTTGTTTTCACTCCGTAATTTAATTCACCAATGATCTAATAAGCTAGGTGTTTTTTTCCACATGCCTTGGGGGATATTTAGTTTGTGGACTAGACGGTTCTTCATCATTTTCTTCAATAGTTTCCTCATCATGCTCCTCACTAATTCTCACTAGTTCATCAACGTTTAATTTTGCAAGATTTTCTCTTCTTGATCAACATGATCATATACCTTTACATTGATACAGTCAATGATACTCTTGGTGAATTTATTGTAGCATCTGTATCGTTTTCTATTATGGGTATCCAAAAAAAAATGCCTTCATCTTCTTTGTCACGCCTCCATTTCACCAATTTTTTTTTTTTCTTTTGAGAAATTCTAACTGTCAGCTTTTATCTCAATAAGGTCTGTCACACCATAATTTCTATTTCGACCTGGTTCAAATCACATTTCTGCCTCTATATGATTTAGATTGTATAGTTATATTCCTCCATTTAATAAATGAAATTTAATACATTAAAATTAATAAGGAGAATCTTATATCCTTGGCTAAAAAGATTCGCACCATTACTCCCTTACCATTATAGTTATCCTTGATGATTTATAATTCACATGCACATTGATATTCATGTCTTCGTTAACTTTAATCCAACTAGTACAATTATTCGGGTATTCGAATATCATGTTCACACCAATTTTTGTAACCCATATACCCTATCATTCGAATTTATTTATATATGGTCCACGGTTTATAACTATTGGTTTGACTTATTTCGATGATCTCACATCTGCGTGTCCATTGCACGTATGGATATTTTTTGAACTGGGAACCATGGATTTCTCACCAAGGTTGAGTCACGTTCTCATTCGTTTACGTTATATCGTCGTGGAATTTGACAAGCATGTGAATGTAGACGTGTGAGTTCTTTTTGTACAGCGTCCTCGCAATTTAGATTTTGATGTGAGGTTGGATACATTTACCAGTCTCCATGTCATCACATGTAATGGTTTGAAGTTCATTCCCCTTCTCGTGAGGGCGTTATGGATCCCACTCGGCGTGGGTCATGGCCACGCCATCAGACTCTGAAATCTACACATTTAATGGTAGACGAACATAGCTGTCGTGGTTTTCTTTGCTAGCTGGTGAATTCAATGTCGACTTGACCAGTTTAATTGCATCTCTCATCCTATCGATCCGTGGCTTCTCTATGGATCGCTTGCCATCTGGACGCTTGAGATTTCAAGGGTACCGTTAGGGTTTTCCAGTTGGAATTTATTTTGTATTTCTTTCTACCTTCGTTGGGATTTCTCCTTGTTAATGGCGATGTCGAGCCTCTGCGCACAAAAGAAGCACGACTTCATACCCTTCGGGCCTGTATTAGCTCGTCACAACATCACGTTGCAGGTAATTTATGAACCCACTAGTTTCGTTAACTCCGGACTCTGTTATTGATTTCTTGAGTATCGTATGTCTGAAAATGGAAGAAATCATTTGGGTTTTATTCACGCCCTCTTGGAGTTTTCGTATACTTACTATCTTCTTTGTTTTCTTAGCCACCTTCCTGGTTTTATTTGGTGGATGGCTAACGAGGCGCAGTATCAACATGTCCGCGTTCTTAACCAAGAAAAATCCTGCCTGTCTTTTGGCCTCGGAGCGATAGGGACTGGAGTTCACACGCCTTCTGTCCCGATAGGTAACATTGATTTGGGTTTTCTATCAGTAGAGATGTTTTCTCAGTTTCCTCTATTTCCTGATGGGGTTCAAAATTTTGTTTTTCTAACTCTACCGCGCTGGCAGACTCTATTGGAGCGAGGAATGATCTCCCTCGTTAGGTAATTCGTTATTTCTCCACATACATTTATTTTACATTTTGTTTTCTAGAATTCCTTCTATTAAGTTTCTAAACGAGTTTAAATCGCCTTGTACGCATGCAGGTATGGAGGATGCTATGAGATTTTAGTTCGTGGCCAGATCTGAGCCCACCATATCAATTTGTATTAACTTCCTCGGCTCTTGATTTTTCAGGTTGGTATACTCACAGACGGAAGGGAGCTATTCTCACATATCATTTTATTTTCACCTCACTTCCGCACCCGTGTTAACGTTCTTTAGTGTATTAGACAATGTGTATTGAAGTCTTAGACTTCGACAGAGACTGATTATTAATAAAGTTCAGTCGCATGCTATTGTCCTTCGATTTGTTTAAAATTCGTGATCTGAGAACAAACTATGTTCCGGTCGAGTCCGAGAGAGCTCGGTCTCTTTTGGGTTTTATGTGGTTGGATACCGAAGGTGTTTGTTTCTGCATCCTGACAATTTTTGCTCCCCATAGAATGTTTACCACATACAATTTATAAAGTTATGGTTGTCTGTATGCTACTTCACATGAACTGTGTGGATTATTACGATTTAAAACACTGATTTACTCCTCATTTAACCGGCTTATCATCGTAATGGTTTTCATCTATGTAAATGTTTTTGCAGTGACTTATGGCTACCTATTATAATTATATGTTATATAGCCTTTATCAAAACCTTCTCTGGAATCTGGAGAGTTATAATTCCAGTTGGACTTTGTATGCACAATTAATTTTTTTTCCATGTATATAAATGCTTCTAATATCTTTGGCTATATATTTACCATAATATACCAGTCTTATTATACCCATGTAGCGACTGAATTTCGGTATTGATACATACCTATATATATTTTCATGCCTGAAGTTTGTGTACCTATTCTCCTCTATATGTGTTTATTTAAGCCTGCATGGAATACAAGAACTATTTGCTTTATAGTTATGCATATACATCTACCTGTTCACAGGTGTAGTTCTCTAGTGATGTATAATAAATATACATTAATAAAAATTATGTATCCTATCATACAATCCTTACTAAGGAGACTCAAAATTTCTTTAAAGGTTAGAATACTTCAGATATTTGTATTTTTCTCTCATATCTCTGTTCTTAGCTTGGTAAATAGTTAAAGGAATGCTCCTGTACTCTGTATTTTTACAATGTGGACTGATTGTCCCCCTTCTCAAATAAACAGATTTAAAATTTCAATTTTGTAAACTAGGATGTACTAGAAATATCCAGATCTAAACTTGTATATTAATTCAGAGATTCTGGAGGATTTCTCCCCATTATTATAAGTCCTACAACTAAGCAGACTTGAGAAAATTAATTTCTGTCTTGAATCTATAAATGTGTGAAACAACCTTCAACCTTCAGGAACAATGTAATGAACTCAAATTGATTTCCATCACAATTAAATATTTAAATATTAAACTTTTCTGGAAGCATTTAAAATTGACTAGAAATAGTTTACAGTTAAATTATCTGTAGAGGAATATGTATCCTCAGATTTAAACCAATCTTGGTTTAGAGATTCTGTTGGATTCTACTCTGTAGATTTAGTTCTAAAACTATGCAGAATTTCAAGGGTGTATTCCTTATGATTGATTTTGTTAAATGTAGAACTTATACTCTAATATACAGTTAACTTTTATATGTAGCCAATTCATACTATATAAAGTAAACACACCAATAAATGTAGAGACATAACACTCATGCAATTGACCAACCTCCCAACCTTAGAGTCCTTCTGTCTCCCAGAACTCACCCCCGAGCTGAGATCCTCTCCTATATCAGATCCACCTCTAATCTGTACAAGAGCAGCTTATTTAAGCTATTGTTCCCCAAAGCATGTTTCTAATTCTGCGTCCAGAATCTCAGGATGCTTTTCTTCCTGTTTGCCTAGGCTTCCCATTTTAGGGATTCTTTAAAGCTGTTTTATGCTTTTCCTCAGCTTTTCTAGCTCTTTACCTCTTCCCAACTACTTTCCTCATCATTGGGGAAATTTATATTCTTCCTCAAAAATCTAAATTAGAATAATTTCTTTCAAGGATTTTTGAAAGAGTCTGGGGATTAGTTGCCTTATCCATCCTCATGGATTTAGCAAGTGATCTCATAAATCTCATTTTGGTCAATCTGCACACAATCATTTTATTCATTTCCTCAATTTAAATATTGAATTACATTCACAAATTTCTTATCCTTTGGGGTCCACT